>LS052495.1:20892-44077 GCA_900241095.1 Acartia tonsa | reverse complement strand
TGGTATTTATTTCGTTTTTTATATCTTTATCTTAGAATCATAATATTGTCAGTTATATCACATGAAGCAATTTACTATTGATAATTTATTCTACATTTTCTTCCCCCATTAATTACAAATATACCAAGAATTTTACACTTTTGAAATTCTTGTCTTTTCTATTTCCCTAACACCGAGTATACCTAAATGATCCCCATGTCTCATGTATTTGACTGGTTTGCCTACCAGGGATCTTCAGAGACAGACAATGAATAATAATGATGATAAACAAAATAACTCCTTCTGCAGATTAAAATCATTGACTGAAAAGTTTTAAAACTGAAGATATTGTTAAAACAACCAATCAAGATTTAAGAAAAGTACCTGTAGTTTTCAATCAACCGAATAAGAGAACGTTGTAAAAACTTTGAGTACCAGAATAATTTACTTTATAATGTCCCTTCCCTCCCTGTATACATTCATATTTCCTTGAATTCCTTGAAATCCATTAATTGTTAATTAATCATTTGCCTTAAGCTTAAGAATAGTTTGATAGTGTAAATAGTTTAATAGTGTTGATTCTATTTGAGTTTTAGAGCGTTACATCACTACTTAATTTGACTGGGAGGTGTCGGTCGGGTTCGATTCTAAACCAAGCTGCGTCATACTAGAGGCGCCAAATAGGTACCTACGGATGCGATGTCTTCCGCAAGACACTAATAGTTAGAGTATTGCCCTTAACAGTTTGGGCCTTCTGACAAACGTCGTGTTATCAAATACACTAATAGCCATTGTATTGGAAATGCCTTGGCCTATAAAAAGGCGCAACTTATTACCATTTACAATTTGGGCCTCCAGACAAAGGTCATGTTATCAATCGGCTGGTTGTCTGTAGGATAGTATGTAACCTATTATCCTTTAACGGATGTTAGAGTATCGCACCCTTCTTGCAATTTCATACATAAAATTTTTGTTCATATTCTTAAATCAAATTTCTGCGGCACTCATGTTTTTAGTGTTCGTTTATCCATTTAAATTGTTAATCTTTTCTATGCGAATATTGAGTATTGACATCCTTGTTTTATTAAACGTAATGAATATTGCCTTTAGATATAATTATTCCTCTTTCTTAGAGCAGTATACTAAGTACATATGAGATTTGTAATTAAATTTTAATTGAATCTGGTAGGGATAACCAATTAATTATAATCAAAGCCATGTGCCTAGAATTAATTTTAAATATTTAATTCCAATGAGAAGGAAATACAGACTTTATTTTATTATTGACAGACATACGGACAAACAGAAGATAGTGTAAGAGATTCTGAGCTTAATAAAATAGATGTGCGACTAATTAATAGGTCAAGAAGAAGCAAAGCACACACAAAGCGGCTAAAAAAGTCTTATTATAAATGTCAAAGGCCTTCGGCGCAGGTTCGGCTGTAGCTGCGGCTGAGGATAATTGGGTGGCTGAAAAAGCCACGTGGCTGATAGTGAGACTTAGTTGGATGGCAAAAAAAGCCAAATTGAGCCTTCTTTCAAAGGTAACTGTGGCTGCTGAGCCTTGGTAAATTATATGTAGCTTAAATATGCTATTATTATTGGAATATTAAAAAAATGTACATATAGCTATATCACTAAAATAACACACCAAATAAACTAATAATTAAAATGCATGAATATACATAATGTGAATAATTATAAAATATAGTTGCTGGTTTTTTGCTTGGATACTCTAACTAATATCATGCAAAATATATTCAATTAGTGGCTTAGACCTAAGCCTAAAGGGGTTCTGTTATACATAGTACAATAACAGTCCTCAATAACTATTCATTTTAAAAAGTTATTGGGGATAAATATGAATTGGACGCACCATAGACAAGGTATAATGTAGCATCGTAGTAGTCCTTTCACTACTATTATCCTAATATAATAAATTTTTATTGGGGTAAACCCCCCATTACCCCCCCCCCCCTGATAGAACCTAGGGTCGAATCAAATAGTTATTCATATTTCACTAGTCTCTGCAAATCTGAACAATATATAAATCCAATATTAATCGCAAATATAATTTGTTATATAATAAGAAAACATATGAAAAAGCTTTATTGTTAAAATTTAAACAGGGTTAAGGTAGTTTATATAAATGAAAAAAATTATAAAATAATATTAATATTAAATCAAGTTTATATTTCTTTATATAATTTAAAATATACATGGTAGGCACTTTTTTTTGTAATTATCTAGTTAGGCAAAGTCAGACTTTTCCAAATGATCCATTACAATATCCCTGCAACCCTGATTATAACCACAAACGCCCCTGGGACATCCCTACAGTTTTGCCCCCCCCCCTTCCCCTTTCTTTCAGTGGCTTTTTAGAATATTTTTAGAATGATGATAATCATTTTTTTCATTTCCGTTATCATATTTTTAAGACATTTATGTTTACCTTTAACTTCTAAACATTTAAGTAGGGAAGCTATTTCATAGTTTACTTTATCCGTCTGTATATCCGTCAGGTTGTTCGTCAGTAATGCTATGGGGGAAATGTGACTTTCTTTGATGCTATATAGGATAGGCTGCTGTTTTTTTGTGTTGAATATACCCTTTACCAAAAAGTATACAACTTACATGGTCCGTCAGTCTGTCGGTCACTCTACAAAAGATATAATTTGTTGATAAAGGTTTCGTGAGTTTCTATTGCTTTTCATCATATATCTCTCACTCTTTCTTTTTAAAGAACAATCAACTTTTGCTCTATACCTGACTTTGTCCATAAATGAATTTTCTGTGCTTTGCTTTTTATGGATGTCATCTTCCTTGTTTTATTACTTTACCAATGTGTAACTCACATATTATCGACATTCGACATTATGACAACAATTTTATGTTGATATAATTCAAGCAAGAATTTTGACATTGATGAAATAGGTAGGTTTTTACTTTTAGTTTAAAAGTATGGTATAGTTTTACACACTTAATGTAGATCTATTTATGTGTGAACATTTATAACTGATTTTAAACTTGCTTATCTTGGTTTCATTAGTGGGGAGTGGAAGGGGGGAAGGACTCTTCCTGCATGAACCCATTATGGAACTATAAGAATAATACACTAAGGAAATATGTGTGTAACTGTATTTTAATAATACAACTTATGATTATCTTTTTCCTGCCATCTTCCATACTTGGAACTAATACTTCAACCGTTTAAAACAAGGGCAATTATGGACATAAGTAGCGCAGCATTATTGGTTAACATTAACAATATCTCTTATACCTATTAAAAAAACATTTGCCAGCATTATATTTATTTAAAAGACATGTTGGAAATTAAATCATAAATTTTTATTAATGAGTTTTTGAAGAAGTCTATGTGTTGAATTTAAAAAAGGACATCAAAATCAAATGTTTGTGTGGTTTAGTCTGCCCGGGCAAGAAGTGTACAGATGCAACGTGCAAATATGGAAAAAAAAACAACTAATCTTTGATTAACCTATCCCTATATCCCTGATTAGTTTTGCCTGGGAATGAATGAAGAATAGCACGTGTCTTACAAAAAGAGATAATTTTTATCTCCATATAAAAAACCACATCTTTCAAATAAGGACAAGAATTCTTTAAATAAATTGGAAATAAGGAGAGGAGAGAGTTTTTTTAGTTTGTTTATTTATTAAGGTCAGATTAGGTTAGGTTATATTGGGTGTTGGGTAGCCCCGCAACGTTAGGACACCGCAGGGAAAGGCCTCGCAAGGTTTTGGCCCTCCTCATTTGTTAAGCATAGCACAAAAACAAATGGTCCTTTTTAATTTGTTTATCTTCCAAAAAGCGATGAATTATCTTATAGAGTTTAATAATGGGTGACTCCTTGTTGCTGCGCCTGCATATTAGTCTATTGTAATCGACATTTTTTTTACAGAACAAGAACCTCATTTTTTTATTAAAAAAAATTTTTCCCCCGCTGGTGCATTCAAAGTCAAAGATCATATTATTTTTCCAAACATCCTTCTGACTCAATATAACGGAAGAGAGATAGATACAAAAAGGACAAGAAAATAAAGAAGAGAATTAAAGAGACAGGGATGACAACATCCATTAGAGCGAAGCTTTAAAATCAGACGTTAGAACAAACGGACATTAACACTTCTATAGTATGAGAATAATATTTTGTAAGTAAAACAAAATTGCAAATTTGTTGCAAAATTGCGACGCTTTCTAAATCGTACCTAACTGTTACAAGAATTAGAATGTAAAGTTTGAAATCTATAGAACATTTCTAACATGCCTAAATTGATGATAAGAGCTATCCAATAATTACAAATTTACGGACGGACGTTCGGACTTTGTTATAAAAAATTGTGATAGGTACTAGATATAGTTGAAGTTAATTTATGACTAAGAGATGGTGGAAAAACAAAGAATTAAATAAATAAAAATTACTAAAATTTAAGAGTGCGGAAAATAAATTGACGCAATTAATTATAGATTTCTTTGTAGATTTACTGCTAATGATTATAAAATGTTTTTGTTTATTTGAATATTAATCAAAGCGATTAATATTGTCTATTGTTTGAATATTGTAGGTTATTACATTAGCACTTTTTATCATGTAATTATATCTTAAATGTTTTGTATCATTAATCAATTATCAATCCCATTGATAAAAACTCAATTACAATTATGATTATTAATTTGCATTATACGTTTTGACATCTAGATATGCAACTTTTGGAGCCAACTAGTAAAGAACAAAGAAAAAAAACATTGAGAAACTGATTTTTAATTTTAGTTTTAAAATAAGTTATAAACCTTCTTAATATATATTAGAACTACCATATAAAGGAGGGAGAACCATATCGGTTGAGCGGTTAGCGATTTCCTTCGGTACAGATAAACAGACAGAAAGACAGACTGATAGATACACTGCACAAAAGTTTAAAGTCTAATTGTATGAATAATAATATCCATACAAAAAGAATAAGATCAATGTTCAAAGCAAAACATTTATCAATCAATCATTTTTGCAAGGCCAATACTTTTTACTTACGATTTAGGGTTAGAGTCCCTTTTACTTATACACAAGGTTGACGGCGTCCATGAATGCGAAGCTGTCAAATTAACAATCAATTATGGTCATAAATACAGATTTTTTATGGTCATACGAAGTGTCTAAACCAACCAAGCTAAATTTGCTTGTTTCACTTCACTAAAAGAAGCGATTGGTAATGTGTATTTCCTACTTATAAAATATTTCGGTATGTTAAAGTAGACTTTTTTTTCTTTTTAAGTTGGTTTGAATTTTATATACTTTTATTAAAGTTTTATTGTTTGGTTCAAACTAGCGGTGACCGAACATTTTAACCTATAACTTAAAATTACAGAAATATCCATTTTGTTTATAATCATTGGGATTGTGCATTGTCTATTGACTTATTCCTTAAGATCCCTGGGATGGTAATTAACACTGGATTTGGAAAGGGACTGTAAATTACACTGGTACCCAAAGTTTTATAACCACGTTATTTTATTAATTAGTTCAAAAACATTGGGTACGGTTATTGAATTTTGATATTTTGGTTTCCAACTAACAGTGTCTAAACTTTTCAACCAAAAATTAGATGTACAGAAGAGGTAACTTTGTTCATCACAATCGGGGTTGAACATTGATCTATAGTCTATTGTCTTATCCCTGAAGATCGCTGGGTTAATAAGAAACATTGAATTTGGGTGCAAGGAAATGAGTAAAAATGATTTGAGCAAAAAAAGTAAATGACTCTTATATCCTCTTATATCCGGTGTGGGGCGCGGAAACAGGATAATATCATTTTGTGTTTGCAGCGCAGCTTACAATTTTAAATTGATATGTTTGTACGTTTGACGGTCACTTGAAGTTCGTTGGGAAAAATTTGTAAAATGGCGAAATTAAATTAAGTAGACTGTCTTTCATCTGAAAAAAATCCCAAATTCTACTTAATAATTAATTCTTCACTGAAAAATATTTTTGGTTATTACTTTTGGGCATACTTGTTCTTGTTTCAAATAAATATTGCAGATACAGCAAATAAAACATTTTGACTGGATTTTATTATTTTTGGACAGTTACTTCACTTTCTGATATCAGTTATAGAGTTGCTACGCTTTCTAAATCGTACCTATCTATTACAGAAATCATCATGCAAAGTTTAAAATCGAAAGGACAATTTTAACATGTATAAATGTCGAAAAGAGCTAACCATAACGGAGGGACAGGCGGACCAACCTAAGTACTGAAAAGTTTCGCTTTTAAAAAGTTTATAACCTGATTTTGAATTTGTGGTGCTTTTTACGCACGGGCATACGTATCACCTATGTATTAAAGTGTGCTTTTAACAGAATAGTTTTATTTTCTTGTTTTCTCAAAAATTTTTATATGAAGATTAATTTTAAACGTGATTTAATCACAATTTGTACATTACAGAAGCGTACTTTTATTTAGTCAGGGAATAAGGGGACATTAGACTATACTGGTAATAAAAGTTTTAAAATACGTTCTTATTTTCATTATCTTAAAAACTTTGTGTACATATACAATTATTAAATCTTGCTTGAATGGTAAAATCTAGCAGTGTCCAAACTATTCAACTAATGGAAGCTCTACAAAGTGTCTCAAAAGATCAGCCAAGTGACGTCATAAAAATAAGGGATAATAGGAAAAGTGGAAATGGAAACCCTTAATCAAGGGATGGATTTTTATGACGTCACACAAATGATCTTGTGAGACACTTTGTAAAGCTTCAACTAATGATTTTAATGTACAAAAAGGAAATTTTGTTTCTTATAATTGAGAATGTACAACAATTTATCGTTCAATGTCGTATTCATTAAGACCCCAGACAATTAAGTGACAATAATTTTAATTAGGCAATAATAATTACTCTACTGCAAGTGTATCTGGTATTTTTGTCATGTGCGTTTGTGTGAGTTCTGTGTGTGTGTGTGTGTTGGTCTGTTTGTCTGTTCTTCACGGTTCAAGTTAAACCTAGTTTATTAGAAGCTGCACTAAAAACTATTTTCATTATTCATGATTGTTTACAAGAATTCATTTTTCTTGTAATTCAAGATTGCGCATTTCTATTTTTAGATATAGAATATTTTGTTTCATGAAGCGGTGTGCACAGGTTTTGTCCCCTTCACATCCCCCTTTTATCTAAATAATTTAGTGGCTGAGGCTTCTAGTTTTATATTGGTCTAACAAAGAATGTTGCAAATGCAAAAAAAAATTCTTAGCAATTTTATGCATAAAATAAAAAGCTGGCTGCGTCTGCGATAAGAAGCTGTCCACGGCTTTGATTGAAGCTATCCAGTACTGAAAACTTATGATACTAAAATGTGAAGAACAACTATAGAACATTATTTTCATCAAATTTTATCAGTAATCTTGGAAATATTTCATGAAATTTTAGATGTCTTCACTATTTGATTATTTTTTCCTTGTATTGAAAATTTTAGAGATAAATTTGCAAGCAATGCACTACAAGCCTCCTATTCTATTCAAGAAAGAATTATCAAGGTTGCGTTACCCATTCAATTTTAATTTCTTTTAAGCTGTGAAATTAAAATGTTTTTTTTTCATGTAAATTTAAAACCAATTTTGTTAAACAAACTCACATTTAGTTTTTTTTTGTTTATGTATCTTTGCAAATGTAAAAAGCTGTATGAAAGAAAAACACATTTACTTGGTTATAATTTGCTTGGTAAAGGGTCGTGTCATGATTTGCAGTGATGATTTTATCAGGTTTAACTTTTCGCGCTTAAATTTTGTCATATGGTTAAAATATGTTTGTCATTGAATTTATTAAGCACTTATTTTGACGTACTTTAAATGAAATCTTGAAATGATAATGGGTGGTTTTGTTTTTTTACAAAGTTGGGTGCTTCAGTGGCCATATAATAATAATATGAATCTAACATCAAAGGAGATTAAAGAGTTTGTTATCATACAAAGGTTTTAGCTGCTAGCACAATTATATCTATCCTAGAATTAAAAACAAAAGTTTTTGGTTCCAATTTGTTTACACTCACAGTAAGCACTCAACTTGTTTTGTCATTTATTTTTGTCAGCTCTGTTTAACAAAAATATGCCACTTGTATAAACACAAATTTAAAAAGTCACATTAGCCTTTAAAAATATTATAAAGATGATTCTAACAAAATGATTGAACCGTGACAGTTAGCTATGTCAAGTTATGCCTCGAAATTTATAAGTAGCGATGCTACTTTATATTAACCCTTCGTAGCGCTATGTGGAAATTTGATTTTCTCGTCTGCTATTCAAGATAGACTGCTTATTATCTTTTAGTGAATAAACCTTCACAAATAGCATCCACTAAACAACTTACTTGGTCTGCCAGTCTATCGGCCGAGATAAAAAAGACAAATATGTATATTTGTGTTTTTTTTTAAGGTTTTGTGATTTGCTAGTTTTACTATTTATTATATTCTCTATAACTCACTTTATCCGTTTGTCCTTTAATGATTTGTTGTGTGATTCGTTACTTATAAATGTTGTTATCCTTGTTTTATGTGCAGATCTAACCAAATTAGGTTAATCTAATCATATTTAGAATAATTAAGTAAAACAGTAGGAAATGTATTTTTTTTTCGATTTGAATAACAAAATATCTATTATATACGAATTTTTTAATACATAAAACTAAAACAATATGTCAATGTTCAATTTACTAATTTCACGAAAAAGAAGGAAATTTTAGGAAATTTATTTATATTGCTTAACTAATTATTGTAGATATTAGACTGGAGGCTGCAGTTGCAGCTGGCTAAAAAGAACAGTATTTATTTGTAATAAAAAATCACACTTATTTCGTAATGTGTTTATCACAAAATAAAACACTGAAAATGTGCTTATAGGAACTGATACACTTTTAAAAACGTTTTTTTTTATCTAAAATAAAGTATTAAAGTTTTTTTGTATGTAGCTTAAGATATTGATGACTACACAACCAATTGAGTTCTCCATTAAAGGAAGTTTCACATAGGTCCTGTGATGGTTTTAGGTTTTTTTATCTTAAACTTTTAGCCTTGGGAAAGTTTTAGGCTATTTTCTGCCCTCTATCCCTTTGTACACAGAGTCCCTGCATGCTAGGGGCACTAATACTAATAAATGATATAAATCATAAGATTTATTAGCATTTAATGTAGAAAAGCTTCGGTTTTAACCATGCTTTAAAATGCAACGTTTGGTGAAAAAAGTTTGTTAGCTTGGCTGTAGTGCTTATATGTGAGAAAACTTAAGAGGTTAAACATGACTTGGCTAATCTCATGAAGCAACAAACTTTTCATCCTAAATTACAATGCTTTAGTGTACGAAAATATTAAGAAAAAAGGTTAAAAGCCATTTAAAAAATCCTTATCTATAAACATATCTATGTTTTATGTCATTGTTATAGTAGAAATGTAGGTGTTATATCGATATGCAAATGTAAGGGATTATGTCGACTATACGGCTCTAAAAAATGGTCTTGGCTGCAATTACATCAGCATTTTGAAGATGTTAATCATTTGTCAAACCAAGTTGACTTTGATGTTTCTACTGCATCTTTTTCTTTATTAAGCTGACTTTAGATGATTTTTATTTGCTAAACTTATTTATTATCGTTTTTTTTTATTAATCTCATTATTTTTACAAATAATGTATATCATAACACTCTGAAAGATTAAATTTATATATCTTTTAGTGCAATGTAAATATTTTTTTTATTTTACTCAGGGGCCGCTATTCAGCCAATTAATTCTATTGAAATTGCCGCGAAATTAAATATTTTGTTGGAGTAAAGTTGAAGTGTAACTTGTTTTTTTTATGTAACTGAAGAGGGGTGGGTAAGACGGGGGAGAAGGGGATTGCGGGGAAATTTTCCTTTATAATTGTTTGTCAGAATAACATTCCCTTTATAATTATTTGTCAGAATCACATTTTCCTCGATTTAAAAATTTTGAAAATAAAGTGGGAATCCTATGGGATATTTTTGTGTACATTTGTTAACAGGGATATCGTAACTTCAATTTTGGCCTTTAATATTTAAAATGATTTTAACACGTAAGTCTTCAAGTCCTTTGAAAACAATCACTTGAAAACGTTTATTGGAGAAAAAGTGCAGCGAGCGGCTGCAACTTTGGATGGTCGACAAATGTTAATCAGCTGCTGTTTCTTTATGCAGCTTTGGATTTGTAGCTGCAGTATGTATGATAATGCTACAAATCTGGTCTTTCTGACAAACCTAAATTATCAAAGTTTGGTTGAGTGGTAGTTGCACGGCCTAGGGTTTAAAGCTGCGGATGCCGAGCCCTGTTTTTAACCTAATTATCGCATCCCTTTGTCCCTGATGTGGTAACCATTTAAAAATGTGTTGCGCTTTGATTAAGAATTGTTTGAGATAATGATGTTTTTTCGGAAATAGTAATATATCAAATTTATGATACATTGTATTTATATAACTTCTTAATCTCTTTCTTACTTTAATAAATCTGCTATTTAATTTCAATAAATCACAGAATAAGACTTTTTCGTTGGTAAGTGAGTTTAATTCCAAGCCTTTTTTTTATTATAGAGATGCATCGCTAAAAATGTAGCGACCAATAGCTCCAGAAATTTATTATTCCTCAATCATATAAAGAATTGTTATCAGAATGGTTTGTTTAAAACACATATTTTAAATGAACCTACGTACTTTCTGATAATAATAATAATATAAATGCTAAGTTTGAAATCGATAGGGCAATTCTAACATGTTAGGGCTATCCGCCATGTCATGCACGGACAGACCGACCCTAGTTATAGAAAAGGCTCGCTTTTGAAAATACATTAATTAACAAAGGACTGTTTTTAGCCATTTAGTAGCTTTTACCAATAACATATCTTTAAGTTAAAATTAATTTGGCACCTTAATTAATGTTTCTAAATTGCTGAATGACTCAAGGGCAATTATTTTTAAATTCTTTCAACCATTTACCGAATTTCTATATAACAATAACATCACAGAATCTAAAATACTTTATACATGATTTATATGTGATATTCAATTATTTTAAACCAAAGAAACTTGAAATATTTTTTTTTCGTACTATGGAATTTTCACACACAATCGTGGAGACGCCAGGGCTACAGGGATAAACAAATATTGGATAAAAATATTGTTTTTCATAATTAGTTCTGTACATTGTTATGTCTACTATGTAAAATTTAATTAGGAAGATGATAACTGACATAACCATAGTCATTCAACTTGAATACCAAATAATTTTTCAATTTTTATGTCGAATGAAGTCCAACTCAATCCAAAGAGGTATCCATATCTCTTTACATGTTTATCAATCAAGAATACACATCTTGCTAAATAGATTAATTTATCTTCACTTTCTTTTCCCTAGATCCCTGTGCAGACACTGATACTTAATAAACATTAAAAAACAAGGATGACAACAGCCAAGTAGCGAAGCACAAAATAATCATTGTTTGACAAACCCAATTTTAGAGCAGATGTCCAGAGTCATAAAAAATAACGATATCTTTTTATAAAAAATATACAAATGTATGTACCCTGATCATTAGAGTAAAACACCAGAGGGAAAAAGGGTTAAATAACTGTATCGCAACTGCCTTGGGCAACCCTTCTATTGAGCCAATGAAAATCAACCAATGTTATCGCTTATACCAACACAGCCAAGTAGCATAAAATAATTTAAAAGCAGACGAAATAGGTCTTTGAAAAAGGAAGGGAGGTAGTTATCTGTATACACATCTATACTATAGATCTGTTCCCTGATCGACATACTAACGAACCACTTAGTTTAAATACTGTATGCATATTAGTACAGGCAATCTTAACAAAAAAAATACAGCATTCTATCTTGGTTAGGAGCCAAGAATTTTACTTTTCTAACAGACGGACGGACGAACATTTCGATGTAAGAGTAGCTTCGCTACTAAAAACAATGAATGTATTAAATAATATTAATACAATGCATCTTTAACAGAGAAAATTTTCACATGCGCATGTAAGTACATAGACATTGTTTTAAAAAGTTATTGGCATTTTTAAAACCAAGTTCAATAGTTTTTCTCATAACTTAATGGACAAAAAAATATAATTATTTTAAACACAGATCTTATAAAATTATTAATTCAAGCGGGTATACCTTGTAGCCAATATTACATATCCTAACATAGGCTAACGAAAAACTCCCATTATTTTCAATCTACTTCAAATAAGGCTTGACAAGGCACTTTGAGGGAAACCGCCGATAATTATTTGCATCCTAAGTTGATTTTTATATCTATTTATATTTGTATTCAATTTAAATCTAATGAATTATTTTTTTTCAGAAAAAAATGTTTCCGTCGTAAAAAGAAGAACAAAATTCCAATCTCAAAACCAACTAAATTCTCCTTCAAGTATTTGGCACTGATTTTCCAACGCACAAACTTTCAAACTTGACACAAATTCCTCCTCCCCTCAAAAAAAATGAAAATGAATTTGTTACTCCTGAATATTATGTTGATATTGCCCTCTGTGTATGTGGAGTGTTCCTCAGTGAATTCTAGTCGTACTAACTCCTATATGGAAGAGAATGAGGTCGAGGTAATTTCTAAGAGGATGCTGATTGTTTGTTTTTATTCTAAATTTGATTAATTAGAAGCGAAAATACTGTACGAGTCATATGTGCTGGTCTATTTAAAATGACTTGTGCTATTTTAATGACATAGTTAACATCAAAGGCATTAAATAAAAATATTTTTGTTTGCCTTATGTAATGAATAATTACGCAGGAAATTTTAATATGGGTATTCTTTACTTTAAATTTTCTAATAAAAAAAAATATTAAAAGTCAGTAAAAGCTTACACCGCTACCTTTGGATACCTTCTTACCTTAAATCTTACAAATGATTAAAGAAATAAAAAAAAGTTTTTTTATAAATATAAAAATTGAAAACAATAGCATCAATTACTCGTTTAAGGCAATCTACTCGATGTTACGGCACCCTCACGACTGTCACCTCACCCTAATCTGCCTGGTCCAGGCCGACGAGGACCTCCGCGAGTCCGACTTCATGTCCGGCATCAGATACCTGGCCAACCAGACTGACAACAAGCACGCCAAGAGCCTGGCGTTTGCCCTGGGAGCGGGCAGCACAGGCGGCGACTGTTCACAGCTGTCCTCCAGTTGTACTCTCAGCACAGATGAACTTATGGAGGCAATTGAAGAGATGGAGATCAATCCTGCCAGCAATCATGCTAAAAGAATGCGAAGGGACCTGACACACCAACGGGTGCAACAGTCTGTTGGACAGTTACAGAGACAACACGGACAACAGGGTACAAGGCGCAACGGGTTTTCTTTAAATAACAAGCGTCGTCAGTCATTCATGTCCAATATGCCACCATTTGTGCGTCCAGTTCAGGCCAGGTTAGTAAAGTGGATACAGTCAACCATTACCTTTTATACAAAGTACATAGATCGATGTCTGTCTATTCATAATGTTTTTACTTTTTTCACGAGTCTATTCCAATAAATCAACCTCCTTCCCCTTCTTTTCAACACACATGATTTCAATGTTGGGCTTGATATCATTTAATTCATTTATTACACCTTATAGAACAAACGAATAAAGTTATTTTCTTAAATATTGTAAAAGATATAAATCGAATATTATAGACAGCTTTTCGCAGAAAGTAAATAAAAAATCAAAAAATTATTTCCAGTTTTGTTGGTCCCCAATATTGCAATGGTTATGAATAGCATAGTATTACAGATAGCTTTCCAGGTTTCCGCAGATAGTAAAATAAAATCACAAAGAGAATTCCAGTTTTTTTGATGATCTCCAATATTGCAATGGTTTGGATGCCATACTGGAATAATGATTTGTTTTATTTAGGTTTAAACCAGTATGTCGAACTTGTGACTCAAGAAGAACAGTCTGCTCTGTCTACTCAATAGGTCATAAGAACTTAAGATTCAAAGCATTTTAATATGCCAAGTGTGTTCAATAAAGCTCTGCCTCCCTATCTAGATCACTATTAAAACCTTTAGAGTCCCTTTCACATCTTTAATAGTAACCATTATGAGAACTGCTACTCAGAAAAATTTAAGATTATTGTTTTTAAAAAATAATAATGAAACTGTTTTTTTATATTATCTTTGGGTGTTATAGCCGTTTACTTTCTTGTTTAAAGTAAGGGATATGCGATAGAACATTATATTTTAATCCCATCCTTGTGTCAAATTCTGACTTTATTAGATTATGATTAGTGGGATTGACCTTATAGTCTGTTAAATTTTAATCTAAAAGAATAATTTCCTTTAATTAATTTTACCAAAAAAAAATCTTATAATTTTTCAGGCACATATGTTGGATGCGGAGGAGTATGGCTGGTGTCAGGTATACCTGGACAGATTGCCTGCAACGTGCTGACCACTCCTGGCTCCATAGGGTGCGGCATCAACACCCTTAATTGTTACATGCACGGGTGCGGGGTCGTTGATATACCAGATGAAATTAGAGAGATGCTCAGAAATAGACCTTGAAGGGGGGATAAATCGTTTAATTAATTTTTAAAACTTTCTCAAATCTAACGCAAAAAATGATTTTAAAACACTAAGGATAAGATAATATATGAGTGTCTTTTTTTATAAAAATTTTCCACAGAAATGCAAATGAGAAGTTATAAGAAATTTATTCATGTTTATTGTTCATTGCCGAAAAGTGTATTTGATCTTCCGATTCTTCATAGAAATGACTACAATCCATCTTTGGTTGCAATTTTATTCTGTTATTAGAACTGTCAAGTTTTATAAATTTGTCTGTGAACACGTTAATAAAAATTCCCCAAAAAGGGATACTACATAAGATTTTTATTTATCTTTTTACAGACAATTTTTATAAACTTATAATATATTTAACTGTTTAGAACTGATTTCATTCCGATGGAAAATTTTATAAATATTCTTTGAATTTATACACATTTATTTTTAATCTATTTTTAAAATTTATCAGAAATTTTTAGATTTTGATTTAGTTTTAGTAAAACGATCTTAACATTTTTAAAATATCAAGAGGCAACTATTCTTAAATTTAATGACTTAAGCAATAATAATCATTTACTTTTAATGAAAGATACTAAATTTAAGTCCAACAGTAATGGTTATTAATAATGTTAGAAAAATTCATGTAAATGTGATTCATCATTAAAATTGGAATTTAAAGTGCCAAAATTTGTACATAATATTTATATTATTTATTGCATAATTTATGTATTTCAATAAAATATTTTTTTAGTGATTAATTATATTTTTCGGTAAAAGATTAGCGGCTTCGTCTCTAACTTTAAAAAATTAAATTCATAACTTACATATATACCAGAAAACTTATCAGAATAAAAAAAATATGTTTTATTTTTAAATCTATCGTATTGAAGAAGTGAGTTGTGACAAATATAACTTCGAAACTGAATAATATCTGCTTCATTGGAACCAGTTGTGAGCCATACTGAAAAATCATGTATCATATCATATTACAGGCAATTTTCCACGCATAATAAATCAAAATTCATAAAATAAATAACAGTTTTGTTGAACCATGCCTTCGATCTCTCAATGCCAACATAACTGGAGTAATTCTTATAATTTTAGTTTACTAACCGCAGAATATTGTCTTTAATACAATGTGATAATTAACTATTTATAGACAATCTTTTTAGTATGGAATAGACAGACGTACAAAGCTAGTTGTAGAATAACTAACATCAAATATTGTATGTAATCTCTACAACTTTACAGTGAATAATCATATTTCTAAATGATTGGCTTTGTTGAGGTCTTGCAGTGCAGGGTTTCAAGATATTTTTTCTAGCTATATTACACCACGTTTCAAGAATAGCTTAGGATGTATCAAGTTGTGTAACATAAATATTAAACAAATCTAGGAACCAGCATGCATGGTAAAACCCTGAATTTTGGTTAATGACATGAAAAACAATGCATGGTGAACAATAATATCATTATGGATCAACAAGAGTAGCATGTACCATTTGTACTATTCAATTCATTTTCAAGTATGGCTTCGAAACAGATTAATATCCGCTGAATTAAAATCGGTTCTGAAAAATTATATATCGTATTCTAGACAATTTTCCACGAAAAATAAATTAATAATCACGAAACTTGATTCATTTTTATAACTTCATTTTATTGTCCGCGGAAAGCTGTCTATAATACGATGCGATCCAGAGGGCAGCAGCTAAAAAGGATAGAACAATGATCTAAGTGGCACCTAGCTTTCATATTTTGAGGCTAATTATTAATATATTGGCTTTCGCCTAGGAATTGAAAACTTTTACTCGTAAGTTGTTAACTTTCTGATTCCTTATTATAATAAGCAGTGTTGCGGAGCCGGAGCCTGGAGCCGCCATATTTTGCTGGAGCCCTAATTTCGTTAAAAAACGGCTCCGGCCTAGATAAATAAAGAGATTTTTTATAAACTATAATTTGGTAACTCTGTTTTGTCATGTGCAAATGCCCCTTATAAGTTTTTCAAGTCCATTTTTATCAAAGATTGAACTTCTAAAACCTTCAAAAGTGAAAATAGACGTTGGAAAAAATTATGTCGAGTTTTTCTTGATTTTAGGTCGGAGCCGGAGCCAAATCAAACGGCTCCGCAACGCTGATAATAAGTAATAGGTAATCCCCATTAATTTTGAAAACTCCACTAAAGTCTTATCCATCAAAACCCTTCAAATAATTCATTAGCAACATTTTTGGTTTAAGGAACATTCTCAAAAAATGTGTCGTTAAAATGTAAACATAAGTATGTAGTTATATTAGCAATATAATGTCGATATTTTGTCATCATTGACCACTTTTGTCGAGGTCGTTTAGTTGCCGTGATTATTGTCAAAACAATATTTCAAATATATATCATTTTGATGTTATATAAGCTGGGATTACTTTTTGTTAAAGCCATTTTTTAGACTTAGACCCTGGAAATTTCACGTTGATACAAAGCACATGATTTAGCCTTACATAAATGTAAAGAAATGATAAAACTTAGGAAACCCTAACTCAAAAGTTTTTTTTGAGAAATTGTGTAGGATTTTGGTCATCATCACGCAACCTTGTCATAACAGCGGCGGATCAAAATGAGACAAATGCAAGGAGTTATATCGAAAATATTGACATCCTCCTAAAACCGAAGCCGAGGAGGGTGGATACAACCCTCTTTCTGCACGTCCCTGGACAAATTCACTGTTCGTCGAAAACTTAAAATTTTAAAAATTTTTTAGAATTTCAGATTTTATTAAATATCTAAATTTCAATAATGATAATTGTACATTACAATACATATAAGAGGAATGTAAAATTTACAAATTTATTTACAAAAAGTACAATAATTATTAACGAGTATTTTTAAGTTTAATTAAATTTACAGGGCCGGGGGTGGGGGGTGAAAGAGTAATTATTTTTTTATAAAAGTCAACAATTTTATTCGCTATTAATTTTTTCTATTTTTGTGGTTTTATTATTTAATCTACTAAAAATTAATAGAAAACTGCTTTTCAAAGAATTTTACGCGGAAAAAAGACGTGATGCTTTACTTATATTTTCCATAATACATTTTATTTTGTCATGCCGGCCAAAAAGACAACATCTTATTAACTCTTTTACTTAGAATTTCAAAATATTTAGGTTTAGGTCTCTTTTCCTTTTCTATCATTTTGATAAGATGATGATCTAAAACTGAAAACTGAAATAACATAACACTGAGAATATAGCCAATGAGATCAGTTTAAAATTAAGAAGTATAATTATAAATGTCTTTTAATTATTTTATTTGCATAAGCTCTTGGTTGCCCTAAAACACATATTGATTAGCAAAACTTATTTGGCTCTAAATTATGAAAAATGCCAAATATAAACAAACGTTTCTTGCCAATTTAACCTTTATCAGGACGGTTGACAAAATAGTAACCAAAAATAAGGAAGTTTTGCTAATTAATTTATTTTCAATTTAAATATAGACTCTAATTAAACATGCCCTCACCTTTACTATATAATTTATAAAAATGCATAAGAAGTATTTGAATTTTTAACAAAATTGAAAGAAATTTCATAACAAAAAGTAATATCATAATGAGAAACTAATAATTTAATTGGTACAATAAGAGTAGCTAGGTAAAAAGTCAGTTTATTCGTGCTCAGCAGTCGCCTTGTTTTAATTCAACCGCACCCTCAAGGCAGAAGAGACGGCAGCTGAGCCATGAGAATATTAAAACTTTTGCTACGAGCTCTCTACAAGTTGAAACTAGTAATATTGAAATTATTGAAAACTGATATTTTATAAAAAGATAGAACAAGAAGAATTTTTTAATTAATATAATAAAACTGTCAAATCTAATCTATAGCATAAAAATCGCTTTCACTTTGGTCTCATTGAGAAACGTATTGAAATGAAAAAAATATCAATTATTAGGAATTCAATTATCTTTTTTTAGAATTTAAGGAAATAGATTAATAATTTTTTGTCCAAAATGATTAAGAAACAGGAAGGAGTTACAGATTTTGATTAAGTAAAAATGCAATTATACTAGGGTTTTTAATACAGACCATAGTGAAACGAATACAATTTAATTTGAACAAGATATTTATTAGGTTACTACATATGAAGCAATCTAATCAAAATGCAATTTATAATATTTTTAAACATAATCTAAATTTTGTTTATTCTATTTTTTTTCTTCAAAAGAGTGAAGTATTTTTAATTTAAAATGGTAAGCATTTCAATGTTATATTACATGGATATGTTTGTGAACTTTATGAAACCTAGGATTTTTAACAGATTAACAAGATATTTATTATATAAAAATTTTAATTGTTAAAGGGGTTTCGTTCCAATTAATTTTTTATTACCCTGCATTTGAAATAAAAAGACTAGCTTGGTATTATTTATGCTTTTGGATTGATGATTCGTATACGTATTTTTCTTCAATGTACAATGTACATATATCCTTGTACTCCAAAACCTCCATTAAAAACAAATAGCGGCCCTGCAGGGATAAATCTAATCCAGCCTAACTCTCTGGACAATGGGAACCCTGCAGAGTGGACATGCCTCCAGCCCAGGTTCACAGCCCAGACAGCTACATAGATGACCACAGGGTAGGAAGATAATATCGCTCTGAAATAAAACAATCATCAGTGTTGATTCAAAAGTAAATGCAAATATTACTTAACGAGAATTAAATAACTAAACATTATGATTCTTATAAAAGTAACAGACCAGCTTACTTTGGAATAATAAAAAAGGCTGGGTATAGTCCCTTTCGTGGCAACGCTTCTTAAGGGCGTTTTTCGTATTTTCCCAGTAACTTTTCCCCTATTTCTAGCCCCTGCGGGGCAATCACCTAACCTAAAATAAATGCTACTGTGAAAATACGACAAAACGCCCCTTAAGAGGCGTTGCTTAGTTGACAATTTTCCAAGATAGTTAAAAGCTGTCCAGGATCAATACAAAGCTTGATTGAAATATAGAAAGACAAATAACCAGATGGATATTATATACAGGGATAATATATTTACCTTTTTCTCCATACAGACAACACACTCTCCAGTTTTAAATGTTTGAATGATATTCTGAGCAGGATCTGGTGGCGCCGAGGGTGCTGAGCTCGAACCCTCTCCGTTCTCCGCAGGCGGAGCACTAGGTGCAGACTCGTCCAAACTAAATAATTTAAATTAAGAAAAATATTATGGTGCCTTTTAAATGTTACAGTTTGAAAACTTAGATTTTAAAAGTAAACACATCTTTATTTCCACCTAACATTATCATAAATGCAATTAAAATATATTTTTGTTATATTGTCTAAAAAAACATAAGCATGAAACTAAGTATATTGGCTAGCTTTCTTCTTCTTAAAACAAAACTTCTTATACTAGAAAACTTTAAATAGCTTTACTGGGAAGAATTGCTATAACAAACTTTTTCACAATATAAATCACAAAGAAAATAGTTGAGATATTTTTAGAAAACAAACAAACAAATAAATCAAAGTTATTTTTGTAAAGAAAAAACTTGGACACACGAAGATTTTCTGATAAGCAGTCAAAATGGTCATAAAAAAATCTTGATTCAGTAAAATAATAAAATGTATTTAATGTTATATCAAATTGTCTATACCTAATAAATAAATAAATTCTTTTTTTAAAGTGTTCAACAAATCTTGAAGACATCAAATTGAATTACATGGTTCATTTATCAAGAAAGGTTATTTGATTTGAAACATAAGTTTTATTGAAAAAAGATCTTTCAAAAATAAAATAAAATGTTTTTCGAGAATCGAAAATTAAACATGTAAAGTGAGATTTGTTGGTTTTTAAAGTTTTCGACTCATAATTTACTTTGGTTAATTTTATAAAATCGTGATTGGTTGATTCAAACCAGCCTTGTTCAATCGATAATTTCAATCTTCCATTATCGAGAGGATCATTCATTGTATCATCCTTTAAGATCTCTGGTAAATTACCAGATTATCACTAGAATTTCACGAACTATACATAGCACATACACAATTAGAAAAGGATAAGTTGTATGCTACTTTATTTTTTTCTTAAAAATCGCATTTAAATTAATTTGCATATAACGTGATATTTTTCGGATTTTGAAATTTTAAAAACTTTATGAAAAGGGTCTCCATTTTCCATGAAAGCTTACCTTTGGTCCGGTGCACTGGGGGCGGCTGACTTGGTAAGAGAATCCAGGTATTGCTGGATTTTGAAATTTTAAAAACTTTATGAAAAGGGTCTCCATTTTCCATGGAAGCTTACCTTTGGTCCGGTGCACTGGGGGCGGCTGACTTGGTAAGAGAATCCAGGTATTGCTGGACACAAAACAGTATCTGGTTCCGCAAATATTCACTCTCAACGCCAAACTAAAATCAAAAGTAAATATGTATGTGTACTTATCAGGGAAGGAGGGGACATTAAACTGTAATTTAAACTGGTACCAAAGTTTTATAATCAAGCTATCTTATTCGTAAGCTCAAAAACTTTAGGTAAGTCTACTGAATTTTGATTTGTTCTAAACTAATGGCATTTAAACTTTTCAATCAATTATTCTACAGAATGAGTAAATTTATTTTATCATCAATGGGAATGTACATAAATTTATCATCTATTGTAATATGATTATAAGCTCCCTGATATTTACAAACTTATTTCAAAGTGCTGCAGTAGAACTAAACTTAAAAGTGAATTTTTAACTTCCACCATTCCCCATTTCCTCAAGTGTCCCTAGAGGCCGCTAGTAAGTAATATATAATGCACAATACCTACAATAATTCAAAAAATATTCCTAAACCTGTTTTAATGTCTTTTCATCTGCAAATGATAATTCTTTGAATGTGATATTTTTCTTGGCAAAAATTGGTTTATATTTCTCAGCCCCGGCTTCTGTCAAAATTCTCAAAACCTGACAAAATAAAAATAAAATAATATTATTGATATCAATCTAAAATTTCAAAAAATATCCAAATATGAATAAAAAAAAAATTCTAAAATTTTTCCTAAATTCATTCATTTGGTAAAACACTCCTCTAGATTTTAAGCACCACTACTCTAGAGTCCCGCATGGCTAGCCTGAATCTATCTAAACCCAACCTTAACTAAAGGAGTGTGACAAATAAATTATTTTAGTGTTTTAAATTTTACCTTTGCGTCCAGCTTTTCCTCAGCCAGTTTAACACTATCAGGTTTCATATCCATGAGTTTCTGATACTGGATCAACCAATAGTTCTCCTGATCAGAATCCTTTCCTGTCTCCATCTCCAGTAGTAAAGCCTAAACAAACAAAAACACAGACATGAATTATGAAATTCTTTTGCAATATTGTTATTTTGTCAGATCGACTCAACAAATTTTTTTTCTTCTTAAGAATTACGTGCATAACCTCAGGGGCGATGGTGCTGACTTATGAAACTGTAACACCAGGTCCAACAACCAAGGATAAATAAAGAAAGCAATGTCTCCCTTTCTGTCCAAACATCCGAAGTATTCTGTAAGGTATCAGACAACTAACTCTTTGATTTCACGACCTTTGCATCGAAGTCCTAACTGTGCATGGTAATGGGTTATGCCTGCCCGAGGCCCAAGACATACCCTCAACTATTGATTCGATTTCCTAAACTCCACACAATTAAATTGCTTAAAATGGTGTATCTAAGTAAGACATCTGTCATATCAGTATAGGATAGAAAATAATTCATTTATTTAATTTCTCTCTAGACATGAGTCTCAGAAAAAAACAGGAGTTACTTTTTCTATTAAATTAAAACAGAACACAACAACAATATATAAACTTTGCTATTCTTCTCTGAAGTTGTAAAGGTTTTTAATATGACTGAAAGGAAATATAAAACTGCTGAGAGGGCAAGTTTATCTAATCTATTCTAAAAGATAAAGATCTGACAATATTTGTCCTTCCAAGAACTTCCACCATTTACTTTAAATTCTTAATAAAATGTTGAATATAGTGCAACTTAGCCTCCTTCCTTTCTATTCATTCCTTGCTTCCCCTTATCTACGTTGTCCTAATTTTCACAGAATTTTATCTTCTAAAGTCCAATAATTCTAATCCTTTCATCTATAAGGAAAATAATATTTTCTTTTTTAATATTAAAGTAATTCATATTGTTTGGTTATGTACTAAAATGATACTTTTACTGTAACAAACAAAAAACGCACAAAATTTTTTTATTGTCTTTTAGCTCAACTATTAACCTACATAAGTAAAGTATAAAAATCAGCATGTATAATAAAGATAGGAACATGCCAACACAACCGATAGACAAACAGTTACGAAACTTAAGTAGCTTCGCTACCAAAATCGAATTAACCTTACCCTTAACTAGTGATGGCAATCTGTCAAATTTTTGGGCCGGATTCGGATTCCGGATTCTTAAAAGGATCCGTCAAAAAATGACGGATCCCTTGCGGATTCCGGATTCTTATTTTTGGCGGATTCCGGATTCGGATTCAGGATTCTAGCAGTATTTTAAAAAAAATTTAAAAAATAAGTGCTACATATATCCTAAAAATTAATGTTCTTGGTGTTCTCTATAATTTACTTTCGATAATCGAACCAGATTTTAAAAGATTTTATATG
>LS052495.1:0-12168 GCA_900241095.1 Acartia tonsa | reverse complement strand
TATTTGACAAGGGGTTGATTAGAATGGATAGTTACAGAAGTATCACAGTAGAATTTCTGGTTTATCCCACCCATTCTATGAAGAAAACTATTTTGTTCACTAAATTCAAGTTTAAATACATTTCGACTTCCCCTTTGAGAAAGATTTTAAATATCACTAGTTCTAGTTCTTAATATTTCAAAAAGTAGATGATATAACAATTATCTCCATAGACAATAGGCCGAACACGCAGGACTTAAAAGTAGCTTTGAAACTATGCTAAAACAAACCTTTTTAGGATCCGAATATCTGCTGTTGGACGCCGTCAACTCCTTGATGAGAACATCCGTCATCCCCTCGACTTGGTGCATCTGGTTGAACAGAATCTTCCTCTCCTCCTCCTTCATCTGCTGCAGCTTCTTCATCTCCTGGTCCTTCTTGGTGCCCTCCTCCGCCAGGTTCTCCAGCAATTTCTTCTTGTGCTGCAGACTCTGTTCCTTTAGTTTGGCCTCCGCCACCTGAGTTTCGTTCAATTGTTTCTCCAATAAAATAGCCTGTTGCCTTTTTTGCTCCTAAAAAGAAAAGAATTTAGGCTTTTGATTTTTAATATCATTTAAAAAATCGTACAGTCTATTTTTTGTGTCAGTTGATGGACGTATGTGAATATATAGCAACTGTGCTAATAGGTGCAAAAAAAAAGATTTGATAATTTCTTCTGAGTAGCTACTCTCTTAAAATGTGATAAATCAAAAGAGAAATATTAAGACAACAAAAATATATCTACATATAAATTCTCGATCTGACATATTCACATACATAATACCTGCACTTTGTATGAACATAAAATTTTATAATTTTATAAAATTACCTATTCAACTAATTTATTGCATTCTAACTAGACCCGAAAAACATTATATTTGAAGACTATTACCTTAATTTGTTCTGCCTTGGCAAGATGGTTAGACACAATGTCCTGAAAAATTAGAAACTTTAAACAACCAAAAAAACATAAATCTTCTCTTTTGCCAATATTTTAATACGGATTAAACTAAATTAGTAAATAACGTAGAATTAGAGATTGATTAAATTAAAATTTCAGAAAAAGATATAAAAGAAATAAAATCAAAATCCTTCCAAAAATATTTAACATAAAAGTGTATCTTATCAGGAAAATATTAAAATCACTTGATTTACAATGAAATGGTTTATTTTTTATAGAACTACCACTTTATTTTATAACTAGCAGTTACGCCCCTTTCTTTTCAATCTATATTAAGATCAGCTGTTAACAAAAAAATATTTCTCTCCGCTAGATGGGGTTAGTAAATAAATAGAACCATATCGGTTCAGCGGTTAGCAAGATCCTTCGGTACACACAAACAGACAGAGATCCTTTTACTTTTACTATTAAAGTGCACAAAATGTTTTTTTTTTGTTAAATACCATAAATATTTAATGAGAACCTGATATGGGTCATGATATTTGGATCCAGCCTTTTCTTTTCCAGCTGTCCCGTTGGTCTCAACGTTTAATGCAAGGCACTCAGAGGGTGGGATGTATTCTATATCACTTTCTAAAATTAAGAAAAGTTAATTATCCTGACCTGAATGTTTAAAAATTATATTTCAAAGTAAACTAGGGTTTCTCGAAAAAAACCCAGCTACTATCCATAATACTAAGAGGTCCTATGACAATATGTCCTAAGCTTAAAATCTTAGTAACAGCTGGAAAGGCTCTATCACTTTAGTTCTAGGATATTTTCCTGGGTAGGTGGTACACTCCCTCCCAGTATATCTACACAAAAACTCTAGTTACAATAAATAAGAAATTTCTTTTAGGCTTAGGAGGGAAATCTGTTAAAACAGAGCTGGATCTTTAAATCATTTCAATGGTGCGCTAAACCATCCTGCGCAGAATTGAAATGATTTAAAGATCAAGCTCAGGTAAACTTTACATACTTTAAGTTACCTGATCTGTATCTCTAAAATTATATATGTCAATCAGGGATTAAAGGATGGGACTATGGATATAACATTCATATTTCTGGCTCTCTTCGACTTTGGGTACTAGAACCTGTGCAACTTGTCTTATTTTGGCTATTCGTAGACTTTGGGGATGTTGCTAAAATTACCTAAAGTTGAATATTTTTCTTTCAACGTTTACTTATTTCTGATGATCCAAAAATAAAAATAAAAATTACTACAGCTAAATTGGTGGAATTTTTCTATATAAAACTGGTTATGAAAATATTAAGTTAAAACTCTAAAATTTAATAAATTATCCATTGCTCCATCCCTATATCCCTGATGTTAAACTTAATCTACAAACATATATTTTAAAACCATGTGACATAGTTTAAAAGTTATATGAAAAGGAACCTAATTAGATGATTAATCAGGGATAAATATTGTAACCCAGATTGTTAACCTAACTTTACTAAAGTTGTCATCAAAGTATTTAATTTTGATTATCTGTTTCATCTACAATCAGTACTATGCCAGGGATGGTTAAGACAAAGTGGATTAACTTAATCTACATCTCTTTCATCACCCAAAATTTACCACCTACAAAAGCCAATATTTGAAGATAAAATTTAGGGGAAAATTGATTTGTCGTCTATTGTAATATCCCTGTAAGACTTAAGAGCTGTTATCCTTAACATGACTATACAACATATTTAAGGTTATCTGATTAATCAATGAAATAATGAAACAACTGTTGCTAATAATTTTAAAAATCTAAATAAATGAATCTAAAAGAATTTTCCAAGTTTAGCTTGAGGACCGTTGAATGTTGTGAAGAATTCTAAACTTTTTCTCTCTTAAAACTTTAAATCTCATTAAATTCAATAACAAGGTCTAAAAAGTCGGGGTTTAAAAGTTTTTTTTCTCCTTTGTTATTTAAGGTAATTATTAGGTACATGTTTGACTTTAACAACTCTGAAGAAGAAATGCAAAAATGACAGTTAAAGAATCACTTTATACAAATTGTTTTCTTTCAACTACTAGAATTAATTAAAATATGACTAGTTTTCATGAAAAAATGACTGTTCTTTCGTTTTAGATGTCCCAAAGGACATACAAATGACGAGAAATCACTAAAAAAATAATTGGAGGAAAAAGTGAAACCGGTATTCCTATTTTTTTAAAGACATAAAAAAACTGTTTCGAGGTTACCTTTGCAGAGAAACCTCATGATAGCCTCGGTTCCCTGACTCACAATACTTGGATCTGGATACGTCAAGTTTTCCTACAAATATGACCAAATGAACAATTTATTTAGAATTTTTGTACTATTTTGTATTTTTTTTTCTAGAAAGATCTTCAAATAAACATTATTATTATTATTATGTATGGTTTTGAAACAACACTCTTTTATTTGCTTTTTTTCTGTAAAATACTAAAAACTTTGAAAAATAAATATATAGGTCCAGATTAGTCATATAGAAGTCACCTACGTAAAATTTTACAAATTTATTTCTTTAAGCTTCTTTAATATAGCAATGAGGAGCATGGAAGAAGGAAAACATAATTAAAGTTGCTTGATAGTATAATCCTCACTTTCTACAAACCTTACTCCTTACTACCCAAGGGCATCCGAGGGATGGTTGCGTGATTATATTCTGACAAATTACAACAGCATTTGTCAACCAAGTGCAATGACTATGAGGGGACTTGAACTCAGATTTTCCTAACTATAGCGTTAGCTAACTAACCACTACTCTATGGGACACCCAATTGCAAAACTTCTCATATTATATGAAATATATGTGCTTGGTTGTGAGTGAAGCCATGCATCAAAAAATAAACAAAACTAAATTGGATTACATAAACCTGATGCATTCCCTTAACTTTGTGTTTCATCAACTCAACTTCACCAAAACAGTTGAGTCAAGTGAACAATCACTTCCACGCATGTATCAAATTATCAAATGAGAACTGCAAACTTTAACAAAAATATTTTTTCTTCACTCATATTATTGATGAACACTTATTCAATTATAAATGAAAATAAGGAAATATTCCGTATTTCTACTATTTAAGTGAAGGAAAGAAATAGAGAGGGACAGGGAAAAATTCAACTATAGGTTGGAATATATAAAAATACACCCCACCCCTATAATATTTTTTGCTATAGTGTCTATTTTTGCGCAGATGAATCCCTAAGTTTTGTGCAATGTGCGAAAATGAACTCCCACCTTCTGTGAGTAAATGTATGTGTTGTGACTCGACTTTTGTAAAAAAAAAAAGTAGGCAATTTATTCTACACATTTTTGCGTACTAAATGAAATACGCAATTCTTAAAAGTAAAGCATTAACTTCAATCTAAATACTTCAAAAGTCTAACATTTTAATATCTGTTGTCGTTTTTAGATCTAAGGCTCGAAATGATACCACAACAATGCATTAAACATTGAAATAATCCATAGTGTAAGGCATGAAGGAAAAAATTACAAGCTAATATTCCACATAAAGGACATCTATTTTGTTTCCAACTATACATTGGTATAGTAAAAATTAAAGAGCTTTGACTAATACATGTAAGTGGACTATGTAAAGTTGTGATAGTTATTGACATCAACAAAAGTACTAAGGTATTTCAAAAAAACTGATAATAATTTCCTTCAGAATATATAAATATGTCTCTGATTATGATAAAAATATCTATCTAAAGAAAAAATGCATACAAGCCCATTGTGATCAAGCCGGTCTTTTTAACCCCTCATAAAGTAGCATTATGCCATCAGGTACCTTTAGCTGGAAGCCCATAAAAGAGAAAGAAATGCAAAAATGTTGGGATATTTTATTAGTTTGATGTTGCACAAGAAATTGACCTGAATTTTATACTTTTGATGTATCAGGTGAGAATATTTCAGAAAATAAAATGAATATAAATATTATATAGGTAGGTATAGATAAGCGGCGCTTGTAAACAGTGTCAAGTCAAATGTTAGCCAATTTTCAGCAGGTTGTGTTTCCTTTAGTGCTCACACGGCAACACTCCGTTTTTATCTGCCGCCAAAAAATTTTATAGATTTATTTCGCTTGATGGCTATACCTTATTCCTGGGTTGCTTGCCTCAGGTTCAAACCAGGATCTTAAATTTGTCAAAAAGGGATAAGACAATGGATGATGAATTGATGTACATCCCCAATAGTGATGACCAGAAAATCCTTACTGTAGATTACAATTATTGTTTATAAAGTTTGGACACTGCTAGTTTGAATCTACAAGTCAAGATTTTATAAAAGTAATAAAAAGTTTTTACTATAAAGATTTATAATTTACACTCCCATGTCTCCTCCCTCCCTAGTTAAAGGAAGAAATATCTTAAAACAAATTACCTCATCTACTAACAAAGAGTCAAGACAGCGCAGTTTACAAATCCACTTTGGCAGCTCCTTCAGCTTAGCATTGGCCCGCAGGTCAAGTGTCCGCAGGCTTGATAGGTTGGACAGGTTCTCTGGCAACTCCTTCAAGTTGTTGTAGGATAGATTGAGCATGGTGAGCAGGTTGAGACTGCCGAGGGTGGAGGGAACAAGTTTCAGTCTATTCTTTTGCAGATATAAGTTCTAAAATAAAGAAAATCAATCATAAAAAATAAAACTTTCAATTATTTCAGGAATTGTAAAAACGCATATATTAACTTAAGGTGTTACTAAGGTTTCTCAAGTATGGTTCCTACAAATAAATCATAGAAGTTTAACTTACCCTAAGATTTGTCAATTTTCCGATTTCATCTGGCAATTTTTCTAGCTGGTTGTTGTGTAGGTCAAGTGAAGCTATTTCTTTCAGATCAGCAAGTTCACCCCCACCGGCTAGGGTTGTCAACTCATTGTCCTAAACAATCATTGTTTCCATGGTAGCCTATGTTAAACGCATTAGGATAATGAATATACAATAAAATGCCAAAATTCCGGCTTAATTTAAATTTTCTTTTCTTTTTTAATTGTGCCAAATTGTTTTTCGAAAGCATTCTCCTTTTCTCAGTCTAGATGTTTCAGTCCTGTTTTTGTATCACAAATTGACAAAAACTAAAAATTGTTCCCTATTAAAATAAAAAAAATATATTCTGAAAGAAAGATAAATATCTGTAAGTAAATATTATATAAAGAAAAAACAGATCTAGAATGTATTTTTCCAAGCATGAAAACTGAAACAATAGAATACTGTGTCTTTATATAAGCAGTGTATATGTATATCCATAAAACATTGCAGTTTGTTAGTTTGGTACATGTTTGGACTACTTTCAACTTTAGCAGCTCAACTACTGCTTGTTGAATAAAGAACATTAACCTTCTCTTGAACTTCATTGAATTGAAATTGTGCTGTAACTGAAACATAAATTGGAACACACTAGTTATTTAAAAATATATATTTTTACCCCCTTAGGGGTGACTAACTCCGTAAGGCCCTATCCTAACGAAATTTTGTCCCTGAGGTGCTTTTCTTACCTCTATTAGCCTAACCTAACCTAAAATAATATCAATGATATGTCACTTTATTAAAGAAAATTTCACTCAAGTAAAGTTGATGGATAGAATATAATAATATGAGCCTCGTATCCCATCTCTCTCAACTCTATCAAAATATATCATCACCAGAGAGAACAGTATGGCCTGATCTCAATCTTCAGGGAATGAAAAATGATTTTGTCTCTCAGTCTTTATTGTATATTTATACAGGGGGGATCTAAAACTATTGCCTTTCAATGTTTATTATTTGTATAGATATCATCCTTGGTATCTTGTTCACATCAATTCTCTTTTAATCAGTAAAAGTTGTCATAAAAACCTGACTTGCCCGCTTGTACTCGCAAAAAAAAACATATTTTTTACATAAAAAATATATTGTTAAGGAAGTCTATGTTTAAAAAGTTGAATACGTTGCTGTCAGTCTCCTGTCATGTTACACATCAAACACTTTGTTTATATCAAGCTGTACATTTTAAAACTAGTATTTTTCTCAAATATAACTATTTATGTAGCATTAATAACATAAAATGTGAATTCTGACAATACAGATGGTGAAAAAATATTGGTTATCAAACAACTAAATTTTGGTAAAACACAATTCCTTGGAACAGCATAATACACATATTAATTTTAGACGGGGTAGCATACACCATTTACACGTCCATTATGTACGCTATTGCCTTAAAACAAATTTGAAGATCTCATTAAATGCCTTTATTTTACTATCTAAAATTGAAAAAATCTTTTAAATTGAGTAAGGCTGCAAGAAAATTACCAATAAAATAGACTTGCACTTAATGCATTGCAATTTCAGATTTGTGAATAAAATGTGTAATATTTCAACATTATGTCAAAATTTCAGGCACATTCTAAATCCACTTGCGAGAGTTGGAATGCATTCAGTCAAAGAAAAGAGTTTAAAGAAGAAAATATTTTCTTTAGGGATGGAAAATCATTTAAAAGAGATTATTTTTTAAAATAAGTCACAGGTCAAACAAAAGGAGAAGAGAAGCTTTAATTAACTCAATGATTATTGGCCTAGTGCTTACAGTTGATTTTAGGTTACTTAAATTATAAGTTTACCCTGTTATTTTATTGATATACTTTTTGATATTTCTATTTGAAACTACAAATCTAGTGGCAAAAGTTTTGATATCAAGTAAGATATATAATACCATAAAGGGTAGGTTTTACTAAATAAACCCCTTATCCTATAATATAAAGTAATAAGCATTTTTGTCTGTAGCAAAGGATCTCGCTAACCGCTGAACCGATAAGGTTCTTCTTTACAGTGAAGCCTCTTATAGGCTCTGAGTTGGAATATAGAGCCCGTAGATGCTAGGGGCGCAGCAGCTAGTATAAATATAAACAGTTAGAAGAATAGAAACAAGGCCTTTTTATAATAAGAGTACCATAACCTAATAAATGTACAATATATGCGATCTTTATAAACACAATATCAGATATAAATTGAATAATCATATTATTACACTCGCAATATTGAGAGAAAAATAAACACACATATATATTGTGCTAAGAAAACAGTAAAGATGTTGTAATGTTTTCCATTATCATAAAATTTGCAATGGATATAGGAAATTCTATTTCTTATTTTATTTCTATCCTTTCCTTTTCCTTTTCTTCTCTCGACCTCTTTTCTATTGAGAATATTTTTACTTAAAATTCTGTGTAAAGATTCTTATACTCTGTAAAAATGGGAGCCATTCATAAAATTTGGAAGGGGTTGAGGGCGTATGTGCCCCAAAAAGAGATAGAGTAATGTGACCTTGCCTTGGCAGTTACATACACATATGTGGAACTAAGATCGGTGGCGTGACTGTCACTGCCACCAAAAACCGCCATATTTGTTGGTTATTGAAAAAAATTACAGCATGAAATTTTAGTCCCTACATCGTAGTTCCGTATTGTACCACATTATAGCAACTGGTAAGATTAAAAAATTAAATTACTGTAACATTTTTTTAGTTGAGGTTTCAAATGTTTTCAAATAGTGGTACATCCGCCTCCAACCTTCAATAAAATCCTAAATCCTAATTTCAGAGGTTTTGTGCTTTAAATCTTCTGTGAATACCTCCTTTTCATTTCTCACAGAAGATCTCAGCTATTCACATTTTATAGTAGGCTATTTGTTAGAAGCCAAACAGAGGTCAACTTTCAAAGATAAAAATATACTCACTTTGTTCGTAAACTTTTAGCCTTTTGCTTTTTAACCTCCCTTAATTTACTTTTTAGTTGATTACAAAATTGTTACATTGTTAAGGGTTCAGCAGCTTCTACTTTAAGACGGTTGGTTGCTAATGTATATTAGTAAGAAAAAGTACAACTTGTCTGCTGTGAATTGTTACAGTACTAGCAAGTAAGTAAAAAATGGATTTTGCTGCAGCTGAACAAAATTTTACAGAAATCAAATGTAACAGCTGTTTGATGAAATGTAGCTTCCATATTTGGGATTGTCAAATAAATATTGTTTCTGTTGATAGATTAGAGCATTCTGAAAAAAGTCTGAATTCAAATCTATCTCCCACAAAGGCTCATTATGAATAGCCAAGAAGGTTAAAATTTGCAAAATATTGCGAATCTCTATAATCTCTTGTATATTAATGTATTCTTCTCTTGGTTGTATAAAAACCTTTTCTTAAAAGTTAAAGTCTACACATTGCTGGTTTAATAAATGTTTTGTCTAGAGAGCGAGGATGAATATTTTAATGAACAAAGTTTTGACCTAAATATAAGAGAAAAGTTTAGACAATGTGTCAACTGGATATTAACAGTTTAGATTTAATTTTATTCTACATAGGTTTTATTATAGAATTTCTTTGACCGGTGTTTGTAATCTGCCCTAATACTGAATATTTCTTTTTATCATCAAACTATAAGCAAGTTAAAAGAACAAATAACATAAATATATATGATTTCGCTTTCTATATGGAACATATCTCTCGAAAAAATGAGGTAAAGATTACAAATAGCCCAAAACCAGCCCAGTGATAAGTTGAAGATTTCTTAAATCTTATACTCTTTGATACAAAGTAACGGACAGATTCTGAAATAACTATTTACTAAAGTAAATAACAAAACCAAATGCAACATAATAACCAATAAACATGTTTATGCGGTTCAAATGCAGAAAATATATTAACATATGAATATATACCTACATTTATAGGTATATGCAATATAAGATAAACAAGGATAATTATATCCTTGAGTATCATAGCAAAAGCAGGAAAATCTTAAAAATACAGGAGAGGATTGCCAATTTTGATTGGTCTTGAAAATACTGAGAAAAATAATCTAGCTAAATAAATATTCTTTTCCTATATTTCTAAATCCTCAATTTAACAAGTAAGGCATAGTCCTTGTTATAGAGCAGCGTCGCTACAAATAATAATATGTGTAGGCATGAATAAAGATTAATGAGATTAATAATATTTATGTCAATACTGCATCTTATTCTAAGAAACGTCTGTATATATATATCATTTATGTTGTATATATTCTAGTAAAATAATACAAAAATATTTCATTCGTTTTTTTATAGGTAAAGGCTAGGTATATATTCAAGTCAGGAAAATCCTTCGTTGCTGTTTAGCGTTTTATTATAAATTTTGAACAAGTAATTTTGAAATTTTTCTATTAACACCGGATTTAGACAGCGCGCCAGTTAAATTGTCACAAAATTGTTTCTTGTACTTTTAGCCCAAGGAGGGGAGGGGGTAGTTGTTAACCCTTGGCTGGATAAATAAAACATGTACCTTACCTATTTATGGATTTATTGTCCTCGTAAATGAAATGCCAGGATTAATCCTTTTTGGGACCGGGCCCGGACCAAATTAGTCATATTCCTATCCGCAGACAAGAATAGTTTAAGCTAAAAATTAGGTATCTTTTTATCTATAAGTAACTAAAGATCTGTGAAACGGATATTATTACCTGTAAGAGAAGTGCTTGCTTGCGCATAATTTTACATCTGCTATAAACACCGGATGGAACATTCTTGAGGCCACAGTCAGATATATCATAGATTGGCTCAGGACTTTCTTGGGCCTAAACAACAATGACTATAACAACAAGGACAATACTAACCGTACATAATATAGATAGCTCATTAACATGAATATTAAAGACACTCACAAAACTATATAAATAAACTATGTTATACTATAAATGTAATCAATAGCGTGCACAGCTTTTGCAAGCGGGATGTAAAACCTCGAAGGAATAAAGAAACAGGGATTAAACGCTCTTCTAAATTCAATCTTAGGGGGTTGATGACACTATCCCCCCCCCCTTTTTTTCTGAACAATTATCAATGTAATTACAAAGTGAAATTCAAAACAAACACACAATTAGATAGATAATCCAAACTGTACCTAGCTAATAGAGGGAGGGATACCTAGCTAAAATAAATACAAACTGACTATCAACGTACAAATTTAATCCCACCAAAACTACAAAAACCCAAAAACCAGATTTACAGGGATAAATATATATAACACAAAAATATCCAGCTCCGTCATTCTTATTGTAAAAATATCTCATTTTCTTTTAATAAAAAGTCTAGCCCCTGGGAAAAGATATGGTCCAGGTTTGTAATGATTTGTCCTGGCCGTGCCCAGTAATTTATTATGCTTATGGGAAGGGTGTATCATTAATTAACATAGGAAGCAGACTATCTATTGGAAATAGAAAAAAGTATCTAAGCTAATTTTTTCTTCTCGAAAATTAATGAACAACAAACCGGGGGAGATACCCCACAAGAAACCATTTAGCGTTCCAAGTTCATCAGAATTATCAATAATATGTGGATTTTTTAGACTAAGTCTGCAAATTAAAAAAATATCTATGTACACTTTAAATGAACTATTAATTTTGACTTATGCGAATGCTGAATGCAATTTTACTAGTCCTTTTATTTATTCTTGACATTTTAATATTTACCAGCTGAAACAAAATGCAAGCTAACAGAATTAATTTCAAATGCTTTCAATCTGTGCATGGAAAAATTATTATAGCATATTACCAGGTATTGTTTATGTTCTAATCTGGCCTTGTAATTGATCTTCTCCTTTGGTTTTCCGCCATTTTCTGTGTCTTTCTTGTTGTCCTTCTTCCAGAATGGCATATCGTTGCTAAATAAAAAAATATTTCTTTTTTTAATTTTTAAAATAAACATGTAAATGTTGTACATACAGACTGTGAGGACGGGAAGCCAAGATTTATAGAAAACCATGAGAGAAGAAAAGATTAAATATAGAACTAACTAAGAATAAAAATAAACCCATAAAAATAGAAAGAAAAAAAATAAAAAGGGAAATTGGGACAAAGAAAATGCTTCTTATACAACAATAAAAGTACTAAACCATGATTTTCTATAAATGTATTGTAATGATTGTAAGGGAGTAACTGTGTGGGATGAATTGAACCATCTTTTATGATTCCTAGAAACCATTATCCTCACCACATAACTATAATACCATAAGCTTAACTATTCTATGGTTAGACTAAAATACTTCATTTTATATCATTTTCATTTCAATTGTTTATACAATATACAATATACATGCTCTTTCGAATTTCAGGAATTCTTTCTTTCAAACTATATATTTACTATTATAACAAGGATGACAACATCCATAAAAGCGAAGCACTGAAACGGTAGGACAAACGGACAATAACACTTGTATAGTGTC
>LS052491.1:13283-24186 GCA_900241095.1 Acartia tonsa | reverse complement strand
CTCCCTCCTTACAACCTAAGGGCATCACAGGGAAGGTTGCGTGATTATATTCTGACAAATTGCAACAGCATTTGTCATCCAAGTGCAATATCTATGAGGGGACTTGAACTCGGATTTTCCCAACCACAGCGTAGTGCGCTAACCACTACTCTATGGGACACCCTAGCAAATGAAGTAATATGCTTTAGTGGGAAATGAGACAAAACAATTTTAATCTTCTGGAATAGACAAAATATTAAGTAGTTTATGGCTAAGGGGAGGATTAGTTAGAAATTTTCATGTTTTGTATGTCATTGTTAATGGTATAGTGACGAGGGTTAATAGGTTAACATCAAATATAAGTTATATCTGTATCAAATATAAGTTATATCTGTAATATCAATGATTTATTATTCATAGTGGACTAAATCTTTACGTAAAAAGAAAATTTCTGTCTGTCTTTGTGTCTGTTTTACTGCACCTTAATATCTCACTAACTGCTAGACCTACATGATTCTCTTTTATATTGAAGCTTCTTAAAGCTCCAGGGAAGGTTTTAAAAATTTTGTGGGAGGGTACCTCCACCCTCCTAAGAGAAATCGCCCCTGAAAATTTATACCTACAAAATATTTTTGAAAACTATAGTGGAAAGTTAAGAGTTGACTTACCCCCACCCTCCTTCTATCAAGTGCCCTTAGGCCTCAAGGGGCGTTGCCTCTATTTCATAAATAGTTTACTTAATCTTTGGGATATGAAAAGCAATATTTATCCGGGTAAAAAGGTTGTAATATTAATTATCTATCAGTATTATCTCATTTTTTAAGAGAAATATTAAGGATAAGGTAGGGAGTGATTATACTTCTAACTCTCTTATCTTTTATTTGTCCTGAAGGGGGGGGGGAGTAAGACAAAATGATCTATCAGAACATTTCTTCCATAAAAATGCATTATTCATGTTGCACCAGCGAATAAGTTGTTCAAAACAACAATAAAATATCTGTTAAAATAGCAAGATGAATGTCAGTTGAATTATTGATTTGCAAGAATAAAAAAATTATAAACACTTTTTAACATAACTAGTTGCCTAGCCCCTAGCCTCTAGAAAAAAACAGGGAGAGTTCAGGAAAATAGCCTAAAACCAATTCAAGACATTTATAAAGCTTACCTCCCATTCGGACCAGCAGCTTCTAAAGCTTGAGACAAAACAACCTTACTACTTTTATTATTAGATTAACAACCTTCAACATGAAATAAAATTTAATAATAAATAAAATAAGACAACTTTAATTGGTTTTTTTTGCTGAATTGTGAAAATTGTTGGTAACTCAAGTATACTCTTTCTTTTTATCTTCCCTTTATTTTTTAAACCCTTTCTTTTTCTTCCACTCTTTCCAAATTATGCATCTATTTTTTTTCTTTTACTTTTGTTTTTCTGTTTTTAAACCGATTTTTAAAACCTTTCCCCATTTTTAAAAAAGTTTCTTTTTTTCATGCCTTTGGTTAAATAAATTTTTCTTTTAAAATGTCAATAAATTATATCTTCTCATGTATATTCAACTTTAAAATGTAGTAAGTTTAACTTAATTTTAGTAGAATCATTTTTTTAAAATTTTATTTTATTATATATTTTGCATTATAAAAATGAATTCTTGGCTAATTGCTTATTGATGTTCTTCAAAGAAACATTTATGTTGTCAAGGTAGTTATGTATTATGTATAACCATTATGCTTTTTATAGCCATAGCTTAATCATTTAATATTAGTCATCATTTTAGAGCTTACAATAAATTTGAATTGCATGTTTTGTTGCACTTCAAATTGCTGTGAAAAAAAAAATCTTTTGTTATCTACAAATTTCATTTGGTGAAATTAATTGATCATTTTTATATGAGACTATTGACCATCAATCAAATAGAATAAGAACAAAATTAATTATCATCTGTAATTCCGTGTTTTCTAACATTATTCATACAAGAATATTATAAATCAAAAATTGTTTCATTATTTCTTTTCATATTTTTTGCTTTTGATATCTAAAGTTTAACTTGTGTTAACAGCCGGTTTTAATGAAAATTATTTTTCATAAAATTAGCACAATTAAACTGTTTAGTGTTAATTGTGGAAAGATATTTTGAAGCTTGACATCCCTGGTCCCTGATTTGTATACCCATGGTGTTGTATGGTGAGTGATGGCATTAGAAACCTTCCACCTTGCCTATTAGATCCTATACAGTATATATAAAATCAGAAATAACAAGGATAAGGAATTTTAATTTAGATTATTTTTTTTTAAGTCATAAAATACTAAACATTAGCTTTGCAATGTATTTAAATTATTTTACAAAATGTAGGGAATTTTGTACAAACAAAAATTTACATTTTTGATTAATCCCTGCTCTCCTAGGCTTAAATGCTAGAATTGAGAAGATATAAAATAGTGGAAGGACTAAGCTTTGTGTGTGTGTGAGTTAGTGTATGCATTGGCTCCTAACAGCAGATTTAATGCATTCCTCTACTCAACTTTCAGGACCAAAGGAATGCTTTGATTGGACAGAATTTAGAGAAAATAGCTCTCTTTAAGTATATAACCTTTCAATCTTCTTGGTTGTTTATAACCTTGAACATCTATCAACATATAAGTTTATCTTATAATGAATGGCTGCACCAAAGGATCTCAATAACCATTAAATATATTAGGTTTTATTATTCATGGAAGCTTTATAAATATTTTGTAATGTTATTGGAAAGAAGATATATCCACAACTGATTAACATGAAAAATTTATAATTTAAAATCTTTAACACAGCTTCTTTTTTAATTTTGATTTACTAAAATTTTACAAACTGCAAAAGTTAAGGGTGGCAATATTAAATCTTTGCATAAGAATTTTTTAAAAGGGATAAAGATTAACCTACATACCCTAATTAGAGATATAGCTGCGGATTTTACATTAAACAGTTTTTTCTCCTTTAATTTATAATCTAATAAAAAAATCTATTTTTATCCCTGATTAAAAATTTGCGAACACTATGCAACATTTTATCCAATCATTTCAAATTTTTGTTTCATTAGAGAAAAAGTTTTTTTGATTATTTTTTGTTTGTTTTACAGATTGGTTAGATGAAAAAGAAAATAGAGAAAAAATTGTGAGGGTAAAACAAAAATATTGCATTAAAAATGTGTGTTAAAATAGAATTTTGATATTGTAAAAAGAAGTTTTCAATAAATCAAAAGTTACATAAACATACATGAATAAAATCTTAAAACTTAACTATAATAAAAGTAATATAAAAAATCAACACAATACTAAGAATTATAGAGTAGCTGGTTTTCTAATATATGTTCTAAATTGTACACTCCTAATGAAAAATATTGATAATTAATACATCCATGCTTCATTAAGAAACAAATTAAAACATTCATATCACATAAAACCATGCAACGATTATAGTAATTATTTATCATTATCAAAGGGTTAAGGAGATATTAAATAATATGTTCTGTTTCTTTATTTTTTCTGAAAACTAAAGTTTAATTTGTTCAACTATTCTTAATGAATATTATGCAAAAAATGAACCTATTTTTTCTATATGTGTATTTTGAAAACATTTTTTCTTTCTTTGGGCTATTATGATCTAGCTACATGCTGAAAGCATAATTATGTCTGTATGTATAATGTATTGAATAAAAAATCACATTTGAAAAGTAGACATGCAAAGAAATGATTGAAAACCTACCTATAAAGATTACTCAGGCCCGACAGGACATGCCAGTACTGGGGGGAAAAACTCTTACCACTTTTTAAAATTTACTGAGGTTCAAACTCTTAGACGATTCCTTATATGAAAAAATGAATATTTTGTGTTTAATCACCTGAATAATGTAGTAACCAAGAGCCCTTTCAAATTGTACATCAGCAAGCAACCTTAAAAATTGTACATTTAAGCATGCAAAGCACACACACAGGCAGGGGTTACCTGGATTATATAGTAGCCAAGGGCCCTGTCAAACTGGACATCGGCCAACAACCTAAAATATGAAGTGAAATCAGCTGATTTCGATCATCAGCTGATATCCATGTTGTGTGTTACCGGTAGCATTTACAAAGATGACATTTGCTCCACCACAGATGCAAATTAAATGGGCATCAATTGCATATGTCATATCTTGTCACCGTTATTATAATTGCATACCTAAATGAAAACAAAATAAAACAATATTCTAATAAATATATATATTTAGGCTAATAAAGACAGAAATTTACACTTACAGAGGAAGCTTAACTTAAAAAGAAAATTTAAATAAAAAGACAATTAGTTTTTGCTTTTTAACTTTCCAAACAAATGCTTATAATAACAAGACAACCTCTTATCTTTGTATTAAAAAAAGAAATAGTCTGTTATCTAAATATTGGGACAAGAATGTAGCAAGGATGCAATCCATCAATTAGCAGTCAGACTAATCTCACATTTTTTGGCACTTTCCATTCTTTTTCCTTTCTAATCCTTTTCTCTTATATCAACATAACCTCACTATGTTATCAAACAAACTCTAAGTACTTTGACAAACATATTTAGGTAAGTTATATTTGAAAAAATACCTTTTCTTTAAAAAATAAAATCTCAGAAAATATCATTTTAAAATCTTTTTAAAGGGCTTTTTAAACTTTTGTTCCAATATAATAGCTAACAACTTTCAGATTTATAGAGTACAAACTGTGATTATTTTTTATATAGGTAAACTATTCCTGTGGTTCATCCCCCCCATCACCATATCTTTTATCTTTCTGGGTATACATTGTATAAAATCAGATTAGTGGTGAAAAGAAGACATTAATAGAGACAAAAAACATGTAATAGGGAAGGAAGGTTACATAATGGCAGGAAGTCTAATTGTTTCCTTTGTCTATCAAAACCTTGTGTAGTCTAACATTTTTTTTAAAAAAACTTTTGATTAATTTTTACTTAAAATACAGCACATCAAGTATAAAGTATGTAATTAGAAATATTTTTCTGGAACAATGCTAACAATTTCAAAGTACTCATATACATTTTTTATACAAAGCTACAACATTAATGCAATACTTGTAGTTTATATTGTTTTTATTTCCATAAAAGTATATATGCAGTATAATTTATTATTTTATCAATCTGGTACTGGGTATATATGAATGTTTAATAGAGGGTTTGCCAGTAGGAGATTTTTTTTTTAATTTGTTACTTTAACAATTTAGCAAGGAAATTTAAATTTTTAAACTAGAATGCAAAAACACCATAATTTTTTTTTCAAAATTTACATACGCAGACCCTCTAACTCCTTTCCTTTTATATCAAGGTGTATTTTTTTGTCTTAAGCTAAAATTCGCCAAAAATGATGATTCTAAATTGTTTTACTGTTTAGGAAAGCTTTATGAATGTCTTTAGCTGGTTTTAGGCTATTTTTCTGACATCCCTGCGCCACCCTAGAAACTAGGAGAAAAACACCTAGTAGACAATATTAGAGTATCTAAATAAGCAGGTGAAAGTTTTTTTTATTATTTTTTCACTGCAAGATTTTTATGCATTAATTTTGAGAAAAAAAGATTTTTTGATGGTCTCTTTGTGTCGAATAAAATAAATGCAAAAGGCTAATTTTTATAAATGGTTTCTCCAGCTTTTAGTTTAAAAATATTTTTTTCAATTTTCTTTTAAATTCTGCAGTATTCTGTAAACCCTCTAAGGTACATGGTAGGTATACTAAATCAGATTTATATTGTAGCAGTGGACTCAAGGAGAGTATGTATGGTTCAACTGGGACCAATACAAAGCTATCACCAGATGCTATGGAAATATATAAATATGGAGATATCTTTTTAGGATCAGATTATTTTGGAAGGAATATTTAAACTAAACATTATTTGTAAAATAAAAAGTATTTGGTTGGCTATCTGTGTTTTTTAAAATGTTCCTACATATCTCAAGCCAATAGTTCTGTATTATCCAGTGAAGCATTGTTTGGGTTTTGTGAGGTTTAAAAGTACCTTAAAGATTATAGATAAACCACAAAATTGCTGGTAAAAATTAGAAGGCTGTCCAAACCCAACATATTATTTTTAAGTTTTTGAAAACTAGATAATGATAATAGGATTTGGGGGGGGGGAGTATCCTGAATGATCTTATAAAAAAATTGTGAAATATTTAAAACTATTATATCAAAATGCTTTCTCCATAGTATTTTGAAATCATTGATGTACCACAAGAATTTCATTTTCTTTTCACAGCCCATTTTATTGGCCAATATATTTACACTGTAATGTTACACATATCTTTCCTTCATGGATACAGTGATAGGACAATGCTGGCTAAATAATTTTTACTGTCTTCATCTTTCCGAGGTTTACACCAGATACCAAAAACAGAATTTTGTGAACAGGCATGGTTAAGATTTATATATGGAGGAAGGAAAAAATGGGCTGTCTATTACACTAATCCACAAAGTTGTATGATAACTTTTCTTATTAGTTGGCTTACCAACATTGGGGACTTTTATTTAATTTTGATTTATGGTTTATTAAGTTTCAATCAATAATTGAAATCTGCAGAAAGAGTAAATTTGTGTATTTTCATTTAGGATGTACATCAATTTATTGATCATTGTCTTATCTCTTTAGATCCCTGGATTTATTTCTTCATATTGTTCCATCTCTTTAGATCCCTGCTTGTTTTCTAAGATAAATAGACCCAAAGATTTTAGCCAAACAATTGAAATAAAAAAAAATTATTTAGATATTTCTTTTCTTTACTTATGCCAAAAAAAAGTAAACCAAAAAATCTAGAGAACTACAATTACAAGAATACAATAGTTAATAGAATTATCTATAATTTTAAATTAAAAAAATTATCAACTTATTTTATATCAGAATTTGTAAGATTTATCATATTTTAAAGCTTAAATATTTCAAAGTTTAAAATATTATTTTCACTGATTCAAGAATGAAAACATCCACATTGCAACGATATAAGAGAGTGATATGTCCAAAGTTTGTCAGTTATAACCATTTTTTCATTACCTGATGGACGATGGTAAAGAGTAGAGACTTCAATACAATAATGTGACAGCCATTGAGTGATAATACATGTATAAGTATAGATGTATAACTCAGACAACTACCTGGCCCAAGTAGTTAAGACCTATTTCGTCTGCTAGCCAATTGCTTACTTCTCTTTTGTAACGACTTGATAGTGTTAATATTTCCGACGCTAATTGCTGATATAACCAAAGACCCAATTGAAAGACGGCATAGGGTCCCCACCCCATGTGTAGAGTTACAAATGGCCTGTGTCCTCTCTATTCTTTTACTTTAATGTTGTAATAATGCTAATTGGTACCTTCGGAAGACGGACATAGGCATTTCTAGAGTAACTGCGATACCAATGAAATATTAAACGAGGCCGACTTTTTTCTTGCCTGAGTCTCATGGAAACTGTCATACACAGAAATATCAGCCGCATACAAAGAACTGACAACTTTTATGCCAACACTATCTCACAAATTTTAACATTTTATAAAGTTGGGCATTTGAGTGGACTATTTGATTTCCTATCCGTCCGAATATTATTTTTTTATTTTCTTAGCTATAGTCCATGACCAAGAAGTTTTAAAAATAACAGAGCAACTTTGATTTTTAAAACTACTGCAATTCCCCTAAAAAAAGATCCATTTAATTGCATAAACTTGTATTCAATCCTAACTCAACTGCCTTGACGGCCAAATAGCAGTTTCAACAAGGCCAAAAATATGCAGAGTAAACACCCCCCCCCCAAAAAAAAAAAAAATTAGACAAAAGTACACATTAATGATCAAAATTGAATATCAGTCAATTTAAATGCCCCACTAGTATTAGTGTCAACATTTGTGGATGGAAGTTTGGATGTCTGGAAAATATTATTCAAGGACATATGGATTTGTAAATTAAATAAATAAATCGGGGAAAAAAAGAAAAGAATTTTAGTGTTCTATTATAAAGTTTCCATAATATTAAAGAGGTCATACCATTGGTGACACCCCACTTAAAATTTAAATTTCAAATTCATGCCCTCACCTTTTCACCACTTAATGGTTTTCCCCCCCTAGGGGAAATTACTGCGCACGCCACTGCATCTATTAGTCATACTCTTGGGATAAATTCAACTTTGAAAAGTCTTATTTTAACTAGCATACTAAATATATTAGTAGTGCCTAATTATTCAAAAGATTTTTATCTATAAAAAAAGTAATTTAATTAATTGTAAAACTAAATTCGATATCGTAAAATTGCGCATTATCCACATTAAAAATGTATGTGGTTTAAATTTACTTGTTTCTAATAGTACAACATAAAATTTAATTTTCAATAAATGTATCTATCCTTTCTGTTGAATTTATCCTAATGTCTGATATTTTTGTGGATCTTTAGACATTTTAACCCTCTTTGTGACGGGATGGGAGGGGGGGGGCGGATTTGGAGTGGATCTTAATAAAGAAAAAATTCAGATAATATGGAATATCAACTTTACCTATAGTTTTTTTAGACCTAAAGGTGTGCCAAAACATGAGGAAAAAAATTAAATAAAATATTTTTCTCATTTACTAATCATAAAATCTAGTTATATAACTCAACGAATTTATCTTATAAATTTTATTTACAAATCACGGAACAACTTCCATAAAACAATCAAAAACTAACTTTTATGTCAAAAATTAGATTCTATTTTTACCCAGTAGATATAAAGCAGATGCAAACCGATGGGTGGTAAAAGTTTTAATTTAAAATGGAACATCCCCTCCAATTATATCAAACCCTGAACTAAGATAAAAGTTAATGAGACATGAGATTTATTAACCCAGCAAAAAGGGGGTCACTCAGTTCAAACTTGGTAAATGTTTTATAAATCCTAGATCAAAAAAAGAAAACTTTGTAGTTAAGTTTTCTAAAAGCTAAAATAAAATTTTTGTATATTCCTTAAAACATCTTTTCTTCAGCTATATACTTTTCCAGGAAGCATCACTACAAAAATAACCTTAGGATAATTTTCAAAATAAAAGGTAAGAACAATTTTGTCCACAAGTTGCAAGGTATGTAAGTTGTCAAAGGGCAATAAATTGGAGTGCGGACATGTGAATTTACAGACATAAACAATATATAGAGTAGTTGCGCACCAATCTGTTTTTAGATAAATGTAAAAACTTTATTTTTGAAATTCAGAACTATCAGCCTTTGTTTAAGTTTTACATGTCAAAAAAAATTTAATGTTAGGGCCTAAATAGGCACGTTAAAAATTCAGATGTGAGGTTCTTTATAAAGCCCTTACAGCTACAGAAAGGGTCATCTGTAAAAACGCAAAATCTTATAAAATGTAATGAGGCCTTCAGGATGACAATATTTTAAAATTTCCAAAACTTTTTTATTATTTGTTAAAATAGCGGCTACGCCCCTAGCATCTAGGTGATCTGATTTCAAAAGGGGCAAAGAGGTGATAGAAAAATACCTTAAAACCATCCAAAGACTTAAATCTTAAAATAAAATATCTTAAAACCATTACAGGAGCTATATGAAGCTTACCTGAATTAGAGAACCCATTGGGTTCAGTAGTTGTTGAGATTATAAGCTTCAGAGAAAAAAAAACTTACTACTTTATATATAAGGATTATTCATCTAGCTTTTATACTCGGAAAATGAGATAAAAACAGAACAATAATTGTTAATACGTTTTGAAACAGTGAAAATATGTTGTTATTGTTAATTTTTTACTAAATTACAGAAACACCTTGCATTTCATCTTTCCATACTTTGGAAAAAAAGTTTTTACAGCAAACATTTTCTACAACTCTACAGCTTATCAAAAAATAGTGGATCCGTTTGTTTTTGAGATCTTTCTATACGAATACTGAACAAAAGTAAGTATCTAAGACTATAAAATTATCAAATAAACAAAATTTCTTCAAATATTATATCAAACTTCTTCGACCTTTAGAGTGTATCGCCAGTTAAAATGTTGTTATTCTTGTTTGAGTAAAATTTGCATTCTTCTTACTTTATCCTCTAGAAGCTTAAGCCAGTATGGCATGTAAACTAGTTCTATATATGTGGAGAGGTTGACAATTTTTTAGGTGTATCTAAAATTTTGTATGAATTAGATTCACCTGTCATGTCTATTAAATTAAAACTTTAATAATTTTAAAGATATGCCATTCCATTAGTTTATGTGGACTATATAGCGCAAATTGACTAACATGTACACAACATGATGTCATTAAAAGTATAACAGCATTAATAACATCTACTAAATACTTGAATTAAAGAGTTTAAAGCTGGCATATTATCTACATTAATTATCAGAAATTCAGTCTATTTTTAAAAGAACATATTAACAATTTAATTTTATTTGTTAATTTATTCTTTCTTGCGGGGGGGGGGAGGAAAAGAGTTTCATAGTCAACACTATGAAAGTGCAGTGTGCTTTGACTCTCGCATAAGATATTGTTTGGCGGTTTCCTTCATGTTGCACAATATTTGTTTTAACAGTATTTGTATGCTTATTTTAAGTTAGATTAGTTAAAGTAAATTTTAGGTTAGACAAATACCCTATTTGGATAAATCCCTGCAGGTTATTGGTCTTAACGAAATAGGTTTTAGTAAAAGACCACCTTCATCATTTTCGCTATCATTACTAAATTAAAAATTACCTCTTTCCCTCTACTTCCCTCTGTTAATTACACACCGACTAGCATCTTTTATGCAATTCTGGCTTTTGGCTAAAAGGAAAAACTGCAGTTGTGGTACTTTGGGGGAAGCTATGGGACACTCAAAAGGGCAACTTCACTTCAATTTTTAACTTTCTTGGAGTTTAAGTATCGTTAATGCAACTTTTAACTTTTTTTCAAGGTCTTCTATATATACAATATA
>LS052486.1:0-14573 GCA_900241095.1 Acartia tonsa | reverse complement strand
CGTCCGTGTGTGTGTGCCTTATGCTCGGGGGTCCGACTGAACCGCTGGGTTTCTTGGGTTGGGGGGGGGGGGGGGGGGTTTTTTGCTATTTTGTTGGGGGGGGGGTAATCCCCCCCCCCCCGCACAACCTGGGTTTAATTTTACCACAGAGCAATTTGACAAAGAATAACTTTTTTAATAACTTATCTATAGCTCTAACCAAAATTCTATATAGGAGGGTTGACTATCATTTACTACATAGGGCGAGCCCCTAGAGGCTAGGGGCGAAGAACTAGTGATAAAATAAAACAGTGAACTTTCCCCCCAATTTTTAAAGTAATGGAGTATTGTCATTCCTGCTACTACCATAGACTTTGATTCTGCCTCCAGTAACAAAGGTGTGCAGGTTCTCCAAGCCAGCTGCGGTTCCTAGAAAACAAAAAGATGTATCTAAAATTTTTAGAGAATCTTGAAAAAAACTTCATAACAAAACACAGCAATAAAATCTCAAAAAAGTTTTTTGTAAACTTCAGTGCTAATTTAAATCAAACAAGCAAATATTCAATTAAAGTGCCAACCCAGAGTTTTTAAGCCAAAGAATAATAGAACGTGGTACAATATTTCTTCAAAGAAAGATCGTGGATTTTTTCCAACTGTACTGTATTATTCTGTCTACAGGCAGGAGTAAGATATCTATAATCCAGAATTCAGACAAACAAAACCTTAAATTGTATGACCTTTTTCCTGTATTAAATCAAGTACCAAACACTCTCCCATATAAGTATTACGTGCCTGACATAGCAGCAAAGGAATTAATTTACCTGGAATGAATTTCTCAGAGGGTTCAACACCCCACCCTTTCCTATCAATGTCCAGGGAATTCATCACAGAATCAAAATTGGCCTTTGGTATCTGTTCAATATTTTTAAGTGGTAAATTATAAATTTTCAACAAAAAACATCTGCCAAAAAAACTTCAGGGATCAGCATGCAAAGTATTAATTCGTAGGACGATTTTGTTGTGTCTAAAAATTACCTACCTGTTACAAACAGAATTTTGTTAAAAAGCATGACTTTCCAAAATTATACTATTATTTTTTAATGGATAAAGGAAGAAATAGGTTGCGGTAAAAATCCAAGAAGGTTGTGAGTTTTAAGTTAAAACATTAGTAGAACGATCAAAATTTATGTTAACTTTATAAAAAAAATTTTGTCTATAGTTCTTTTCAATAAGAAATACACATATTTAGTGAATATTATCGTTCTACTACTATTCTTAAGCCTTAGAAAGTTAGAACTCACACCTTGACGGATTTTTAGCGCAACCTACCCCTCCCTTTGTCGTTAAGCTAAGTTTGCCACTTGCTAACATGGATAATGACATGATTTATTGGTCATTTTGTTCATCCAGTAGGAGGGGAGGGGTTGGGATAAAGAGGGTGTATGGGGTAGATCGCCACAACTTTATCTATTTTTCAAAAATTTAGTTAATTTTCACTTAAAAATTCCTTTGTCTTAGCTTGAACAGGGTGCTTTACAACTGGAGGGAACGATGTCAGGTACTCGGGTAGGTTCTTGGTTACTTTGGGTCTAAATATATAAATATTACTTCCTAGGTATTACTATGTACACAGTGTATAAATACTGGAGGTAATAGTCAGGTACTAGGCTGGATTCTTGGTTACTTTGGGTCTAAATATATAAATATTATTTCCTAGGTATTACTATGTACAGAGTGTATAAATACTGAAGGTAATAGTCAGGTACTAGGCTAGGTTCTTGGTTACTTTGGGTCTAAATATATAAATATTATTTCCTAGGTATTACTATGTACACAGTGTATAAATACTGGAGGTAATAGTCAGATACTCTGAAAACAAAAAAATGCTTTTTCCAATTTTCTGAAACAACCGGAAGGAATACTGAAATGAAAAGGCATTTTATATGTTCTAACTCTCTGTTAAAAAACACATCGAATTTACCTTAGTTGTTTTATAATATCTCTTAAAATGCGGCACTAATGATACTAAACGAATTTGTTAACAATGGACATAGAATATAACTAGATAGAATGACAGGGGAAAATTGAAATCAATTTAGGTTTCTAACATGGACATCACTTATTGGTCAGTTAGTTCATCCAGTAGGAGGGGATGTGGTAAATGAGGTGGATAGGGGCATCAATATTTATAACAGCTACAAGTTTCACTTTATTAGAGTAAATGATAGTCTGGTGTAAAATCCAAATAATGATAAATCCATTTTCTATACCTGATAGTTCTGGCAGCGTATTCTTGCTTGTCACTGGTTACCCAGACAGGTACAATATTGTGAGCGTCCACCTGGTGGATGGCAACCTTGGTCTTCTTCTCGAGATCCTCCAACCATTCTTTGTGATACCTAGATACAAAAAAAATCCAATCAAATCTTGTTGGAGAAATCTAAAGTCAAACTAAAAGTCATTACATAATGAAACTAAATTTTTAAAATTCTAATTATCCAAAACTGGAGGGTGCGCCTCCTAGGATCTATCGGAGGGAGGACGGACTAAAAATATTATTTGACCATAAATAAATAGTCTAAAACCATCCAAGGATCTATGAGAAGATTCCCTAGGTTCAATGTTTACGGAGATCATGACAAATAAACAAAAAAATAACGTACTATTTTATATAACAGCATGAGAAAAATCAAAGTTTTAAGGATACCTAGTAGTAGTTATGTTTGTAAACTTCAAAAATATTATTTTAAAAGTTAACTATTTTTCTCTTATAGTACCTTAGAATTGAACACGGATCATGGAAAGAAAACAAAGTAGCGGGTTTCGTCGTATCTTCACAGAAGCTTTTCTCCTATTTCTAGCCCCTGCCCCCCGCTCTAACCCTGCGGGGCAATCATTAACATTTACCTAACCTAAAATGACTTATCAAAAGCTACTGTGAAAATATGACGAAACCCGCTACTTAGTTTTCTTTCCATTATCCCTAAACCTTTACTTTAGTGGCCGAAAATCTAGTTCCTACTACCTGAGCGGAGAGAAGTCAGCAACCACGAGGCCAATCTGATGTTTGTCAAGGAACTTGTCTGTGATGATATCTGCAGGATCACCAGCCTCCAGGTGGAATCCAATGTCCAGCTTCTCACATTCATCCTCAACCTCCTTTACACACAAGGTCATTTAAATCCGGAAAGTAATCAAATTTCTCGTATTCTTCCGAAACCGATTAATATCCGGCGGATTAGGACCGGTTCTCATTCATATGTCTAGCTGTTTATAATACGATGCGAGAAATAACTATTAATAAATTTGTTTAATTATAATACTATAAGCGGCTCAAGGGATCTCTAATCAAAGGAATAAGGAGGTGGCGGAAAAATAGCTCAAAACCATTGCACGACTTTCCTCTAAAAATAAAATAGTCAAAAACAAAGCAGGGGCCTTAAAAGGAAGAACTTAATTAGTTCAGTATATATTGAAATCTTAAGCTTTATACAAAAATAAAACCTTACTACTTTATAATATAAAAATATTTACCTTTAACCCTTCTAGAAGGAAGTGATAGTGTCTTAACGTCATCTCGCCCAGGCTTTTAGGAACACAAACCATAACCTACAAACAATAATAAAGCTAGAGTAGATATGTAGCTCCTTTAAGATTAATTATGAGGTTTTGTCACACCTCTATAACAATTGGAAATCAGGGATCTAAGAGGATGAAAAACTGGCAGATAAATTTATAACAAAATTACCCCTTCTTTAGATTACAATTATTGGTTTAAACGTTTGAAAACATAACTAGATGAATCAAAATTCAATAAAATTCCCAAAGTTATTAGGACATCGAATTAGAAAACGTTATTATAAAACTTTTTGGACTAGTGTAATTAACAGCCCAATGTCCCATCCTTCCTTGATGGGGTATAATCTTAAAAGCATTATTTTTCCATAACATCAAATTTTTGATTAAGTGATACCAAGAACTACAAAGCATAATGTTATAGGCGTCTTTAATGCAAAAAGTGCGTTATTTTATCAAGTTTTTCAACTAATTTTTTAATTCAAATTTCAACACATTGATGGTCAATAATTCTTAATTGTCTCATTTGATGCGCTTCGCTGTTATTAATTTGACCATTCTTGAATGATTAATTGATTATACCTGTAGAGGAACATTCAGATCCATAGCCATTTTCTGGGAGTACAGCATGGCCCAGTTGTCTTGGACACGCTTGTCTCTCCACATCCAGTATAGTACACCCTATGAAAAAGTACAAAGTACATACAAGTAACAAGTATAAATTTGAAGTACATTTTCCGACTGTACATCAAGGCAAGTTGTCTTGGGCATGACACGCTTGTCTCTTTACATAAAGTATAGTACACCCTAGAAATAAGTACAAAGTAAAGTACACCCTAGTGATAAGAACAAATTAAAAGTACATGACAATTCCTGAATGTATATTCAAGTCCATAGCCATTTTCTGGGAGTACAGCATGGCCCAGTTGTCCTGTACACGCTTGTCTCTCCATATCCAATATAGTACATCCTAGAAATAAGTACAAAGTAATGTACATCATAGTAATAAGTACAAATTAAGTGTACAAGGACAATTCTAGTGAGTACTTTAAAGCCCAATTGTCCAAAACACATTTGTCTCCCCACATCCAGTAAAGTACACCCTAGGAATCAATACATAGTCAAAAGTAAAGTACAACCCAGTAATGTTTAAATGAGGGTACTTCTTCATTTTCTAGAAGTACACCTAACCTGCGCACGTTTGTCCCAACAAAGAGTCAAAGATTCCCTTGGAATAATTACAATGTACGTAGAGTACGACTTAGTAATTAATGAGTACAAAGTTAAAATATTTTGAACTTGTAAACGGATTTGAACAAAATTTTCAGATAGATTTGTGTATAGCTTACAATTAAAACTCATAAGCAAGAATATTTGCTTTACATGCAGATGCAGAGTGAGAAAATCTAATCATTGTAGAACACGTTATTGTGATTTATAAGCTTACCTTACATTCCCTATTGATCTGTCCATCATCCCCTCTTATTGACCTGATACAATCAAATTCATTTCAAGTGCTGTTAGTCACATTCAAATAAGATCTCGGAAACTGTCGACTGATTTTTTACAGTTTTAATGCTGTCTTGAAATCAACTTCACCCCTTACAACCCTTATTTTTATTAACAGCACTTTATTTTAATTTGATCATTCCTGACTCTCTTCTTATTAAACTTAAATTCCAGAACATTCTTAGCACACTCTGCTCTTTCATCAGCTAGGATGGAATCCAGGCTTTCTAAATAACAAGGATTAATAAATGCATGGTCTCATTTGGGATCCTTTGACAAAAACAGGAAAGACAAACGTCGGAAAGGACACTTACCTAACTTAACCTATTTTATGCCACCTTTTAGGTTTTTTAAATGTCATACCCCTGCGAGGCTTAATTTTAGACACTCCTGCGTTTGTCCTGGAACCTTATTTTAAACTTCTGTACTGTAAAACATGATCAATGAACAACAATAATTTTAGATTGGAACTCGCTGGAATTATGGATTTTTTTACTCAAAGCCAACAATACCAAAAATGGATTAAGAATATACGTGGATATTATGACAGGGAAAAATGGTCGTCAATTTAGCTTGCTAATTGGACTGAATTTATTAGTCAGTTTGTTCATCCAGTAGGAGAGGAGGGGATGAGGTAAAGGGGGTACCTAGTTATTTTAGCCAGCTGCGAGCATAACCTTTTAGAGTACATGAAAAACAGCTGAACAATAAAATTATAATATATCGATTGTAATATCAAAACTTTTTAAGATTATACCTGTCTTTGCCTTTTTGGCCAGAGATGCCGACGCCATTTTGAATTGGTTGTCAAATCTAAAACGGCAGATAAAAATTCGCCGGCAAGTTTGTGACAAAAACGTCGTCAATCTGAAATTATTTTTTCTTGTTTAACTAAGTTAAAACAATAATATTATGTTTGATTATTATTTATTTGACTATTTTTTTATTATTATTAATATACAGTTGATATCACATTACAAAACGGGAAAAAGGTCGAAATAAGACATTTTTTTTTTCATTTTTACATACTGATTATTTATAAGTTTTTGTCTTATTTCCTTACATTACAGACAACCAAGGTACCAATCAATTTCACTGGCAAATACAATATTTGAAAAGTTCGTTGTTTCATAGTTGCATTTTTAGTACTATAATGGTTATAACTAAAGATAATATTATATTGTTACTAGCGGCTGATCCCTAGGACTCTGTATGTATAAGGGATGGGGAAAACAGCCTAAATTCATTTTAAGACTTAAATTGGAAAATAAAATAACCTAATAAGCAATACCTTGGATCTATGTGAAGCTTCCCTAAAATTGTGAACCGAACGGTTCAGTGATTAGCGAGATTTTAACGAGATGAAATACCTTACTACTTTATATGCAAGGTTTTATCAATTTAGCTACACCAATAATTTTTTATCAAATAAGTTGAGGGAAAAACAGTTTGAAGTCTAAGTTTTTATTTGTTATAAATTGATAATTTCAGAGCAACGAAATTTGTTTTTTTTTTATTTTAAAGCATAGGTAATTGAAATATTGCAAATAATCTAATAAAAATTTAATTACATCCTAATAAGTTGAATTATTTTATCATATTAAAAAATAATTGCAATAAGAATCAAAAAGAAAAACAATCTGTAGATGAAAACTTAACGGACTAAATAAACATTTAACAATAAAACAAAACTACATAAACCTAAAAATAATCATAATATAGTTAATATTATTATAAAATGAATAAGCAGTTCATAAATGAATTATAGAACAAGACATGTTTTATGAAATTATGCAGTAAGATGAAAAATATTGCTAAAATGAAAATGAATTAGTCTAAAACTAAATGCAAAAAAAATGGTACAAGCTTTTTGATTCTATTTTATATTAGTTTTTTTTGGTAGGTACATATAGGGACAATACAAGTGGGATAGTTCCATGAAGAGTATTTAAATAAGGTGAACCACCTTTCATTAACCTTTCCTGCAAATTCCTGATGCCTATGTATTAATTAAACAAATTTTTATGCTATTATTTTTAGTTGTTAACTACCCTCCATGAAACTACCACTTCTAATATATTACAAATATTCTATTATATTATCATTATGTCGTATATTAAGACAATATAGAAAATTATGAAATATTATTACAAGCTGAAAACAGTCTCTTATTTCTAGTAAATATTTTTATAAAATACAATTGTTGGTTTTTAAAGACAATAATTCTTAATATCAATATTAATTATGCTCATTTTTAAATTGTAAGACTCAATTTTATAACCTAAAAGGCACCAAATAATATTAAAAGTGGTCTACTATTTATAATAAAATGTTTACAATGTGTATGTATGATAATTTGTTTCTAATAAGTAGGTACCTATATTAGTTTAAAGGGATTATTTTCTTCAATAGTTCTTGTGTTCAATTATATTCTTATCAAAGTTGGGAAAATCATTGGTATCATTCTTTTATCTAAAAGTTTAACAGCATTGATTTGTTTTAGAAGTTTACTACCTATTCAAAATTACAGTGTGCTATTTAATTTCTATTTAATAAACATATGTTGCGACACAGCTGAATGTTTAGGGGAAGCTTCACTTGAATCTTCAGTAGCTCCACCTCCTCCAGTCACACTGGACCTGGACGAGACTGTGTTGGACCTACTCCTCATGACACCTGTCCCGCTGGCCGCCATGCCCTGCCACGTCTTACCGACCATGACCAGGCTGGCCAGGTCAGTGAAGGCAAACAGCTGCTGGTCACGTTCACTTTGCCGTCCGTCGATGACGTCCACCTCTTCCAACAAGGACTGGCGCTGCTTCTGGTTAGATAAATTGGCGGCTGACTTGCTTTGTTTCATCATTATGTCAGCGGTTGGCAGCCATAACTTGCGCCTGTGCTGTTGGCTGTCCTGAGTGTTGCCTTTTCGCAGCCCGTAAAACAGCGCACTACCGTGATTGTAACCAACATCATAAATTTCATCAAAAATGTCAAAAGATGATGACGAAAAATGTCCAACGGGCGGGAAAATATATTCAAAATTTTCATTGTCCTTTATTTCTTCTAAATTTTTGTAATGTGAGCAATAGGCCAGACGTTCTTGAATCTGGGATTGAGTGGGAATTTTGACTGGTGTAGCAAATGGATTGATTCGTTTCCACAACAAGAACCAACCACTTAGCGCATCTCCATAGTTAGTAAGATCATCAGAGTCCATAGCAGTAACGTCAACAGCAACAATATGACTACAATTAGCCTGTAACATTATATTACCAGGCACATTATTAACATAGCAGCCGTCTAGCAGCAAATGTCCGTCCTTGGGATCACAAATAGGCGGACACAGCCATGCATAGCTCATGCTGGCTCTGCAATACCGCCACACAGTGCCGCTACGATGAACCCGTTCTCTGGACACAGTAATATCTGTGGATACACAGTAAAACGGCAGCCATAAGTCCTCTATTTGAATCTCCCGTCCAAAAGTTTCTTTCAGTGTCCAGTTAAAGTATCTGCCCGTAAACAGACTGGTTATTGGATATGTTAAATCAAATAACGCCACATATCTCGTCATGCTGTAAAACCATTTCTTTGATTTCTCTGTAACCCTATTTATATCTCTGTGTATGCTCCATAAAGATCCCATAAAGGCTCCAATGCTGACTCCACCCAGTTTATCAATAGGTACCCCGGCCTCCATCAAGGAACGTATCATGCCAACATGTGCCGCGCCCCTAGCACCACCACCACCCAAAACCAGCCCAATACTCTTACCCTGCACATGACGAGCTAGCCGGGAGTAGTCCGAGTGTATGTCGACAGCTTCGTGTAAACCATATTTGTTGAAATGTCTGACAATTTGACCATAAGTTTGTTCTTTTCTAACCTGAGCCACCCAATGGTTCATCTTTACATGAATATGACCAGATAGCCAGGGACGTTTCTTCAGCCAGTCGGCCGTGTTGGACGGACACGCCGTTTCTGGCGGCCACAGCAGAACAAGCTCTTTCCGGATACGCTTGGTCATTTCTTCAATGGCTTTTTCAGCCTCTGTTACGGCTGGATTTTTGCCTGGGCCGGCTTCGGCGACAATTAGGATTAGGTCGGCGTGTCGGAAACATTTTCTTGTCCAGGGAGTTGCGTATATGTCACATTGGTAGATTATACAGTTATGCATGTCCTCCTAAAACATACAAAATTATCAGTTCAAAATTAGTATTTTTTATGGGAAAAAATCTCCTAAAACATTTTGAAGTTTACACTTACTTCTAAGATTTTCCATGTAGAAAATTATTACAGATAATTTTCCACGAATAATAAAATAAAATCATGAAATTAATAAAAGTCTTGTTAGTCTGGCCTTCGCCCCGTCCATGCTAACAGAACTGGTGTTAATCTTTCATTCTTTTACTTTAATATCCACGAAAATCTGTCTATGATATGATGCTATAAATAACTATTTTATAACAACATTAATTGTAGTTACCTGCTGATTAAGCCAAGAATTAATTCTATACTCATATCTTCCTCTGAACGGATCAGGCCCAAACCGTTTCACTACTCCGTTCGACGACAGTCTAGTCGACGGTCCGATGACGTTTAACGATTTTTCCAGCTCAAGACAAAATGCCGTTATCGGTACATCGTCCGATATGGGATAAACGGCGATAGAATTGTACTGGCACTTGGTTTCTTGCAACATTGATTCTTTACCATCGGAACGGATTGACTCGCCCAAGCTGTTAAGCCTCCGGCCCAGAATAGAAATAAGCTTATTGGTGACAACGGTGTAGCGTGTTTTCAGGTAGTCAACCAACTGCGGCGGTAGAATGCAAATTTCCGAATCGCGGATGGCCAGATAGGATGTTGTTCGTTTGTTGCCCGTTATAACATCAACAATGCCAACCATATCCCCTCTTCCATACTCTCCAACCAACTTTTTGACATTGTTTTTGTATGAATAACCTCTTAAACGGCCGGATAAAACAAGATAAGTGCTGTCAGGTTGATAGACCGGCGGTTTAACTTTGCCTCCGGCCTCCAGAGTAATCCAATCCAAGGCAAAATCAATTTTTCTTACCAGTGGCGACAGCCGTCTTATGGTTGAATGAGCTAAGGATAAAATCATTTCTGGCGTGTCAGACACAATGGACAAAAATGATTTCTTTGGCAGGTATGCAATGATTGACTGCATCCGCGCTTGGCACGTGTAAAAGTTGGCCTCACCGGTCAGGATTGCCAGCTGACCTGCACACTCGCCTGGCCGTGCAGTGTACAACTCATCCTGTTTATCACCATTGCTCAAATACATACTAACTTCACCCTCTATGATATAAATAAGTGCAGCATCACTAAAGTTACTTTCTGTCATAATCTTTTCACCCTTCTCTACTTGTCTGATTTGCACTACAGTTCTTAAAAAGGCATTATCTTTCAAATCAAGCTCTTTCTGAATACCATTTACGCCTTGTCCCAACAACTTTTCGCTTCTCAATCCCCCAGCTTGTCTCAAGGATTGGTCTGATAGATCTTCATCTGATGTTATTATGGTAGTATTAGAAATATGATTATCATCTCTGGAACGAATAAGTTGACTAGAGAGTCCCAGATACTGATGTAAACCAACAAAAACAACTCGTTGTAAACGTGCCATGATCATTTGAACCACACGGATAAGCAGTTCAGGATTCTTGTCGAAAACTTTGAAGAAGGCGTCCGCTGACAGTCGCAAGACTAAACTGTCGACGCCTGCCCGTGCTTGGATAGTCTTATAGGGCGCCACGTTGCCGGTCAGAATGTCAATAAAACTCAACAAACTGCTGACTGTTTCTCCTGGTCCAACCTTCTTAATTTCCGCCATTCCCGTCTCATCTGACGTTGTCACATCAATCCGGCCGGATTGAACCACGAATATGTGCAAATCCGGCTCGCCAATCCGGAATAGAAATTGTCCCGCCGCAACTCTTACAGTTTCAATATCAGGGTACAGTTCAGAAAACACGGACGGATCAAATTCACCAAACATATGGAAGCTATTGAGCAGATATTTAAGCTCCGGCGGCACACGAGACGCCGCCATAAATTCTTCGTCCTCGTCCAGGTAATCTTCAGCGGGACGGCCGTCATATCCGCCGACGCTGTGATCTCCCGCCGTACTGCTGTCTGATGAGTCACCAATGATCTTCTTAACAATGGTTTTAATCACTTTTTTGCCATCATTTAGATTTCTTTGTCGCACATCATCCATGAGTTTAAACGTGTCTTCAACGCGTCTGCCCATTTTTCGGCCGTAAAAGTAAACGCGGTCTCGTTTGCGGAATCTTTGCTTTTTCCTTGGCGCAACTATGTCTTGAACTGTTTCTCTCAAGTCAGCCACGGTGTCCTGAAATATTTAAATAAAGGTAAACAGCTAAAAAAAATCGTGTTTAATTTAACCCAAAAAATGAAAACAGATAAAACAGAAAAACAAAAGCTGGAGCAAAACTCAATATTGAAGGTACAAGTTCTGTTATAAACTGGATAAACTAAATTCAATTAGTAGGTTTGAATTTCTTTTTTTTAAATCGCAAATAAGTATTTTCATTGTACTTTGTTTGACAATTCCTTTAATGTGTTCATTTTTTTTTTGACAATGTTGTTGTTTTCAGATTCAGTTCCCCTAGTCACTTTATTTATGCTATACAAAGTTTTTATGCAGTAACTATTTATTTTGGGTAAGTTTCTTAGAGATTCTTCCTTAAAATGTTACTTCCCCCCCCCCCTCTTTTACAACAAAAATAACAAATTAATAGTGAGTAAACCTGCATTTCTTTTCTAATATTCTCCGGGATATTCTTATTGAACCTGGCCTGGCAGTATGACACAATCAGGGCGGCCAGGCAGACGGTCAGGCTGACAAGGAGAACTACAGGCGTCTGGGAGAGATCCTGGGCAAGGTCTGACTGGCCCCGCCACCACATGAACCATTCTGACCAGGTCCATTCCATGGACAGCAACATCTCTTCGGCTTTAGACATTCTAAAAAGAGAGCAAAATTAATATTTAGGAAACATATTAATGAAAGAGATTTTTTCTTTCATACCAATATTTTATGGAAAATGTCAAAATAAATATTTGTTGGATTGTTCTTCACATTTATGGTCTCTGTATAAGGGAGCCAAAATAACAGCCTAAAACTACATTGGGATTTATTGTTAGCTCCTCAAATAGGGAATTCAGTCGTTACAATTGTGAGCAAGATCCTAATTGAAACCCAAAAAAATCTTGCTACTTTATACAGCAGGACATTAGGAATTAATAACAACAATATATTTTGACGTTGAAGTTATATTTCATACCACGCTATAATACTCTATTAACATTTCCTACGGGATGAATAATAAGTTTAGTTTGTTTTTAATGAGATCTATTAAAAAAGGTTCATATATATTTCACATCCACTTTACTTTTTAAAATACATAGTAGAAAAATATATTTCTTGATAACTTATTAGGTACATTATTAGGAATTGTAATTATAACATTTATTATTTCACTTTAATTAAATTATCTAATGTAAACTATTCCTTGCAATACCAGGGAGTAAATACTATATGCAACTGAAAATATAGAAAACAATCATCTCAAAAATAAAGTACATTAAAAGTATAAAGATAAAGAATTCTATATTCTTATATTTACATAATTAATAAATGATGTCATATGATATGGCAAAATCTAGCTTAAATAGCAGCTGAGTAAATCACATTCCTCTCATAGAGAAGTTTAACTAAAAAAATTGTTTGTCCAAAAATTTTTTTGGCGAAGCTACTCTATAATTTAGTCTGTCCGACACTAAATCTATGGGACGAAAGTTTTTATTTACCCAGCTGCAACAGGTTTATTTTTTAAACAGCTTGTCAAAGTTTATCTGCAGCCAACTTGGTCGGTCAATCTATCGGTTGCACTACAAAAGATATAAATAAAGCTCGCTTTTATTGTTATGTATCAATTTGTCTTTCTTTTTAGGACACTTAACATCTGCAAGCTCAATAAACTCACTTTTTTTTATTTGACCATTAATAAGTTTTAGTACTTCACTACTTATGGATATTGTCATCAATACATATATATAAAATATAACTATATATTTGAATTAAAAATGCTTATTTATTATTTTTTCAAGCACAAATTTATTATTTTTATATATTAAAATATTGATAAACAAAGAAATTATAAATAGTTTACCTTTAAAATTAGTCAGCTCTACCAATCATAACAAAACATTGAGATAAATAATCAAAATTCTGAACATTATGTTATGAGTAATTTGTAATGATTTTTTCTTCTTTACATACTAGCTGACATATGCCGCGCTATTTTCATCTCACAGAGGACATTTTAACTCATTTCATATCAAAGACGCATTTTCTGAAACACCAAAAATATATTTTTAATCTCGTTCTAAGCTTGAGTGAGTGACCGCAAATTAAAAATATGCGTCTCAAAAATATACATTTTGGGCAGGAATTAAAGGAGAGAGAGAGTTTTAACTGTGTAAAAGTACATTCCTAAAGGCATGGGCTTGAACTAGAGTGTGTGTGTTTATATAAGAGGGTGTGTGTTTGTGTTTAAGGCGCGCTTGTTTAGTTACATCAAGTTTTTAAGTTATACAAGCATGTAAACAAAACTGTCTGCTTGTAAGTTTCCATTGGGATTTGGACAAAAACTTCTTTATCAAAACATTCCCGTATACAGAAATCAATTTAAATGAAAAGTTTTGCAAAAAAAAATAACAATAAACATGACAAAGTATACAATTGAAATTAATTTATGTATATTTATGCAAACTTTTATCCAAGTTTTTAAACTAAAAGACCATAACATTGGTATATGAAAGTGAAAATAAAGGTAGAGAAATTTTAGTACTTTATTCTTAAATACAGACGACATTTAAAATATAAACCATGGCGCGGCATATGTTCTAAATAAACAAAAATTCAAAAAATCTGAAAAAATTGTCCTTAATCTAATAAAATCTATGGCACCAATTTACTAAATTAAAAAATACCATATTCGTCTGTTTCATACTTTTAAAAAATTTAACCTCAATTCATTTTGTGAATTATTTGTTTTTATATCATGTTTCTTTGGTGCTGAAATCTTCAGAAAAGATCAATACCTATTTGACAAAGCTAGCCAAACTTATAAGACATACACCGCTCTAACAGCAGAAAGACTGCCTCAAGTAGACCAATTACAATAAATTTTAAGCCTTTATAGCTTAAACTGTTTTTAACCTATTTTTAAAACGTATATAAAAAATATACTATGACACCAGTAGAATGAGACTGCAGAGCCTAAATTTGAATTAAGTCCCCAATAAACTTTTTTGGGGGGATTTAAATATTAATTTTTACTGTTGCCGTGATCATTTTGACCGAAGCAAAAGGTCTTTTTTATTTGGGTAAAATTCGTAGCTTTTAGAGTGTTTTGCTTCATAAATATTGTATTCTGGTATAGAGTAAAATT
>LS052484.1:0-12609 GCA_900241095.1 Acartia tonsa | reverse complement strand
GAAAGTTTATTCCATACTAAATTTATAGGGTATAGTCCATTTCGTGGCAACGCACCTTAAGGGGCGATTCTTCGTTTTTTTCACAGTAGCTTTTCTCCTATGTCGAGCCCCTGCGATGGTCTCTAACCCTGCGAAGCAAATTGCCTAACCCTGTGGGGCAATCACCTAGCCCAATATAAGCTAAATTAACCTAAATCAAAAGCCATTTTAAAAACACAACGAATCGCCCCTCAAGGGGCGTTGCCACGAAAGGGACTTTACCCAATTTTTACATTTCCCATGAAATATATTGACACTAGTGGGCTCTGAATTCAAAGGTGCTAGAATTATATAGCTTAAAACTATCCAAAGACTTTAATCTGAAGATGAAATAGCATAAAACCATCACGGGACCTATGTGACCTATCAGTTCAGTAGTAATTGAGATCTTAAGCTTCAGACAAAAAAAAACCTTTACTACTTTATATAATAGGATTATTGTATACACACCCACGCACGCGATTTCTTTAGAATATGCCTGAAAATATGCACACACACACACACATACACACACATACTTACACACATATATTCAACAACATTCTTTTCTATTCTTTCTTCCATTGTCCTTTTCCATAAACAGGTTCAAAATAAACAATTTTCATATTTCCAATTATTTTTTTTATTTGGGGGTTATGAAGGGATATAAAGGGATAAGACAATGGCCGATAAATTGAAGTACATCCCCAATAATGACACACAAAATTAACCCTTCTTACGTTGTTATAAAACTTTGGGGAACAGTGTAAAAAACGACCCAAGAACTTTATCTAAACTTTAAATAAGATTCTTGTTACGATGAGACATACACACACGCACACACACACACACACATACATTCAACAGCATTCTTTTCTATTCTTTCTTCCATTGTCCTTTTCAATAAACAGGTTCAAAATAAACAATTTTCATTTTTTAAATTTTTTTGGAGGGGGAGGGGAGGGGTTATGTGCATCAAAGACATATTTTAATGTAATTATATTTATTTTCTATACCCAAATTTTTAGCATATTTTGTAAATATAAAATGTTATTCTTTTCCTAAATTCATTTTCCCCCATTTTCTTTTCTTATTTTTCTGATCTTCACACAATAGTTTTTTATTCCAAATATTGGCTTTCCAGTAGCCTCTCGGATTTTCATTTTTTTTACGAAAGTAACAATAATTTTTTTCTTAGGGCCGTATCTCTGAGAGTGGTGACTTACCCCCTTTCCTCCAACTAAAAAATAACATGTTTTACATAAGAAAAGAAAATCTATGTATCAATTTACTCAAAGATTAATATTATAATTCTATTTTTCCAACTAGCGGCTTCGCCCCTAGCCTTTAGGGGCCTTGCCCAAAGAGGTGATAAAAAAGGGGGGGATTTTTTTTGGGGGGGGGGTGTCCTACCCCCCAAGAAAATAGCCTAAAACCACCACAGGACCAGTAGGTATATTCCCTGAAGAGTAGAATCCGATCGGTTCATTAGTTACAGAGATCTTAAGGGACGGACACACATCAAGCTTCTTTGTATTATAGATTACGTAACATAGAAGAACTGCTTGTATTTTTTGTATTTTTGAATATAGCAAAGTGTTTGATATATATATATATATATATTGTTTTAAGAAGACGAAGAAAGTCCCCCAATGACGAAATAAAAATGAGGGGTGAGGAGTGGAGGAGTGGGAAAGAAAACCCCTAAAAATTGGATGGATAATCCCTCGTTTTTATGATGTAACATGCTGATTTTTTGACTTTCCTCATCTTCTAGTTTTAATGATAATTTTCTGGCAATTTCTTTGAAGAAAAATAAATTTTTGACACATGTAATAATTTCGGGGTGTAGGGGATGTATTTCCCCCCCTTATAAAATTAAGGGGGTGGATACACCCCAATGAATTCCACTCCTTTTAAATTTTATCAATTTATTTATAAACACACTTCTTGGGTTAATTTGGTTGTCAAAACCCTGTGCACGTCCCTGCATGTAAACAATAGTAATCTATATATAAAGAGTGTTCATTTGTCCCATCTATCTGACTTTCAACTACAGCAGGGCCAACAAAATTGGATACCAGGTACAGTATACATTTTAATATGCGGATTTTGCACAACATTTGACGGATTTTACTTTACATATATTTAAAGTCACTATACAAGTCATTCTTATGCCTATTAAACAGTCTACTGTAGTTTTCTTCCTTTACTATAATTTTCGGTGCGTTTCTTCGTATTTTCACAGTAGATTTTCTCCTATTTATAGCCACTGCGGGGGGCTCTAACCCTGTGGGGGCAATCAGCTAACCCAATATAACCTAACCTAACCTAAAATAACCTATCAAAAGCCATTTTGAAAATATGACGAATCGCCCCTTAAGGGGCGTTGCCACGAAAGGGACTATATCCCAATTTTGTTTATTTATCACCAATGGGTACGTACATCAATTTATGTCCATTGTCTTATCCCTTAATAATATATACTTATCGTATAATAGACAGCTTTCCGCGGACATTTTGCGGATAGTATATGGTTAAGAACCGGTTCTAATCCAGCGGATATTAAACGGGATGTCGACACACAAATGCCTGGTTTGCTCAGCGGAGACTTCTTGAAGCTCAATTTGAAACTTGGCTCCTCGGTGCTGCGGCGTTTTAGCGGATTTTCCCCAGTTTTGCCGCATTTTTTTATACAGGAATCATCACCTTTAGTAACATACATGTAAATTATCTTCAAAAGGATATCTGGATCATGGAAAGAAAACGAAGTGGTGGTTTTCGTCGGAATTTAACAAAAGCTTTCTCCTATTTCTAGCCCCTGCGAGGCCAATTTCCTAACCCTCCGAGGCAATTAATAACATTTACCTAACCCTATCCAGCCTAGAGGCGAAGCTAAATAATACGAAAATTTCTGATTGGATTTTGCTTCTCCGGAAAGCTTGAAAAAAATATCCTGCAATAGTTTTAGGCTATTTTTATAATAAATATACAATTATGTTCCTGAATTTGAATCTTTAGATGGAGATTTTCTGAACTTTAATTTAAGTGGAGAGTGCGGGACACCATCCATCTTTTTTATGCTCCACATTGATCCAACGATTCCATCATTCTCCTAAGACATAGCAGAGGATAATAAATGCAGGGAGGGAGGGGACATTGCGCTGTTTATTACTCTAGTCTCAAGAACATTATCTTAATCGTTGGTGTAACAAGATTGGAGACATTTATTACATTTTGATTGGTTGGTTTATTAAAATGAGTGTACAAACGATTCAACCCCTAATTGTTATCTTCAAAAGGGTTAATTTTGCTTATCATCATTGGGGATGTACATCAATTTATCGGCTATTGTCTTATCCCTTTAGATCCCTGGATGCCCTGGTTGGCAAATAAATAAACTAAGGCATTAGAGACAGACAGACGAAAGAGTTATAGAGTAAATGCGTTTTGGTCAAGAGAAACTCCTAAAAAAATTCAACCATCTATCTATAATAGTAGCCGAGTAAATATATCAGCCGTCTATCTGAAATGGCAGCCAAGAAAATCACATTTTTTTCAGACTAACAGACTGACGAATATTTCTAATTATAGAGTAGCTTTGATACTAAAAATAGGATAATTGCCAGCAAAACTGGAATTAATCTTATGATTTTTCATTTTACTGTCCGCGAAAAACTGTTATCAATACGATACATAGTTATTATATGATCCAAGACTAACAATAAATTGACAACAAGCAGATGCGCCGCTAGCATCTAAAGAAACCCGATGGAATAGGATAGGAATAGTAGTAAAAATAGCATTAAACCATTCTAATCAAAAAGTTAAGATGGAAAACACGATCGGATCTTAAGCTACAGACGCACAACCTTACACCCCTACATTTACCTCAGTTTCTAAATTAGTTATTTCTTTCTTTTCTGTATTAAGCTTGTCTCCATTATCTCCAACGCACTCCAAGTCTCCATTAACATCAGCGCGCTCCAAGTCTCCAATATCTCCAGCACGCTTCACTGCTCCATTTTCTCCAGCGATCTCAAAGTCTTCATTATCTCTAGCGCGCTTTATTTCTCCATTATCTCTAGCGAGCTCCAAGTTTCCATTATATCTAGAGTGCTTCATTTCTCCATTATCTCTAGCGGGCTTCATGTCTCCACTATCTTCAGCGCGCTTTAAGTCTCCATTATCTTGGGCGCACTCCAAGTCTCCATTATCTCCAGCGCACTCCAAGTCTCCATTATCTCCAGCGCACTCCAAGTCTCCATTATCTCCAGCGCCCTCCAAGTCTCCATTATCTCCAGCGCGCTCCAAATCTTCACAATCAATTTCTGATGAGTTAAGGCTAGAATTACTGTTATCATACAAAGTTTCATCAACAAAGCCTTTGAACAGCATGTCAGCCTTCAGTTCAACCTATTCAGGATCAGAATTTATCTTTTTTAGTTGCTAAGCTTCTCTATATCTAGGGTCTATCAAAAAGAGAGGGGACAATTGGCTGTTTATTGCACTAGTCCTCAAAGTTATATAATAACGTTTTCTTATTCGTTGACCTTACAATTTTGGGGACTTTTACTGAATTTTGATAGGTTGATTTATTAAGTTAAGTGTTGAAACGTTGCAACCACTAATTCTAATCCACAAAAGGGGTAATTTTGTGTGTCATCATTGAGGGCATATTCATATGTCCCCCACCTTACAAAAAATTATTGGCTCCTTTAAATTATAGAGGTCGGAGCACAAAAGTTAATTCCAAAACTAAAACTTTAAAATAAAAAAAACATCATAGAACTTCCTTAGATAGAAGACCTTTATATGTACAGGGGTTGAAAAAATCTTAACAAACAAAAAAACCTTATTACTTTATATATAGGTACTTTATAACCTACAATAAAAGTTTGGAGTCATCCATTGGTTCAATATTTAAAATCTTTTATTGGTATTTTTACATATAATTGAATTTAAAAATTAAATTCCTCCCTTTTTGACACTTTTCTCAGCCTTAAAATCTTCAAGAGTATCTTTAAACAAATCCTCCATGTTCTTTTCAACAGTTTCATTCCATGTTGCTTTTTCTAGAGTAGCGGTTTCAGATTTTGGCATGGTTGAGTCATTGTCTGTTTCAGATGGTTTTTCTGTGTTGTTTTTGACAGTTAGGTCTTCTTGGGTAGTAAGTAATCTGGTCTTATTGTCAGCTTCAACTGATTTATGCAAATTTTCATCCTTATTTAATAACTTTTCAACATAATTTTCTTCACTGGTTGATTTGGGATCAGAGTTTTCATCATTGGTAGATAATATATGTTCAGTTGGTTTTGAATCATTTTGTTCATCCCGAGTCAAGTTGGAATCCTGAATTTCTGACTTGGTTGAACTTTGATCATTTAGATCAAGGGATTTTACTGTGTTGGCTTGTGATTCATGGATTTTGTTCATGGTTGGAATAGAATCATGGATTTCATTCATAGTAGCATGTGAATCATGGATTTCATCTGTAGTTGATAATAAATCCTTGGATTTTTCCATAATTGATTGTGTTTCCTTTGTTTTTTCTGCAGTTGATAATAAATCCTCAATTTCATCCATACTAGCCTTTGAATCCTGGATTTCATCTTTTGGGTCCTTGGATTGATTGAATTGATGATCATTAGTCTCATTCATTGTTGCTAATGAGTACTGGATTTTATCCATAATGACCATCGATTCTTGGATTTTATCCACACTGGTCTTTGAATCTTGAATTTCATCCATACAAGCCTTTAAATCATGGATTTCACCCTTTTGATCTTCAGTGTTTGATACTAAATCCTGAATGACATTCTTGGTCACTTGATGATCTTTAGTTTCATCCATAAATGATATTGAATCATGAGTATCATCCAAAGAGACCTCTACTTTCTGAATTTCTTCAGTGGCGTTTGGATCATGGATTTTATCCACTGTTGCCTGTGAACCATGGATTTCATCACTAATGGTCTTCATACCAGCTTTAGTCACTTGTAAATTCTTAGAGTCATCTTCAGTAGATAAGAAATCCTGATTTTCATACTTGTATGACTGAAGATTTTGTTCTTTATTCAAAGTGTCGTTTGATTCATTTGATTCTTTCAGTGATGCATTTGGAACATTAAGATCTTCCATGTTGGGTAATGATTCCTGGATCTTATCCATAGTGGGTATTAAATCCTGGATCTTATCAATGATGGCATTTGAATACTGGATCTTATCCATTGTGGGTATTGAATCCTGGATTTTATTCATGGTGGCATTTGAATCCTGGATCTCATCCAAAGAAGTTTTTAAATCCTTGATTTGATCTATAGCAGCATTTGATTCCGTGATCTTATCCATAGTCGCATTTGAATCCTTGATATTATCAATTGAGGGTATTGAGTCCTGGATCTTATCCAGAGTGGGTATTGAATCCTGGATCTCATCCAAATATTCTTTTGAATCCTGGATCTTACCCTTAGTGGGTATTAAATCCTGGATTTTGTCCATGTTGGCATTTGAATCCTGGATCTTATCCATGTTGACATTTGATTCCTTGACCTCATCCAAAGTTGAATTTGAATTAATGATCTTCTCTAAAGATGCATTTTGAAGATTAGATTCTTCCACAGTGGCAAATGAATCCTGGATTTTATTAGTTGACTGTAAATCCTGGATCTTATCCAAAGTGGCATTTGAATCATGAATCTCATCATCTTTTTCATCTGCATCATTGCTTGTAAATGTATATAATGCCACTGTTTGGATTGCATCATTTTTCAAGGCCTCGGTCGACTGAAAAAAATCTTTATTTCAAATATACATATCAGGTCTTAAAATAAACTCCTAAACTTAATTACTAAGAAACAAAACCCAAATTATAGATAGACGTACTACGGAGTAACCTTAGTCATAGGGTATCTTGCTTTCCTACCTAATAAAATATGTCAATTAACCCGTTTCTATTTCAAACATTCTTCAATGGTTCTTTTAAAAATTAGGTTTAATTTAGAAAGCGCAGCAATTCTGTAATCATTACTAGAATGATTTGACACAATAATATAATCAAAGATTCTCTAAACTCAGGTCAATAACTAATTGAACAAAATAATAAGGATGACAACATCTATAAGTGGCGATGATTAGGATTATATTTCTATCTTTAGAAGCTTGACAAACAGACAGACGAAACAATTAAGTAGTGTACAAGATGATCTTTTGTAAGAGTTATATCCATAAAAAAATCTTCAATCTTAATTAATAACCCAAACAAAATCACATTTCAACCATGGCATTACAGACTCACAGAAAGACAAAGCGAATTAAAGAGCAGCTACATTGTGCATGAAAATGAAATAAAGATAAGTTCCTTTTCAATAATGCTAGAGTTAGTTGTGCATTGAGGATCAACAATTTCAGAAGTATCATTTCTGACAATTGTATCATCTTGAGGAGATGTCTTGAGTGTATCATCTGCTTGTTTATTTTCAAGACTATCATCACTAGAATTTCTCTGACTGTTGCATTCTTGCTTGCTAAACACATGGACACAATCAAATCAAGAATTATAATGTTGACCCTTGGGTGCTTGGTGACGCAACCTTGAAAATACTATGTATTTGAATTGCAGTAAAACGCGCTCAATAACCAAGAGTACTAATTAAGGTAACACCCAATAGACAACCAACACTTTGATTGCATGAACTTTGTCTAAAAGTCCTAATTCAAGTCAAAGTAAGCTGTGCGCCTGTTTTGGGCCGAGACATTCCCCCTACTCTAACTATTTATGTCAAGCACCCGACATAGCAACAGTAGGAACAATTTTTGACGTCTTTAGTAAGTTATGACGCGGTGACAGGCCGAGATTCGATCCCATCACCTTCCAAGCAACAAGCGGATGTTCTACGTATTACGCCACAGTTGCGTGTTAAATCAAGGACAGTAAGAGCTGTTAATTGCGAAGCTTTTCTGAAAAATGAGTGCTTTTATTTATACCAAAAAAATAAACCACAAAAAAACACAAACTTTATTTTTTCAAACTTTTGATAATTTTGAAATGTTATACCATTCCCATCGATTTCAAACTTTGCATGTTAATACCTATAACAGTTAGGTATGATTTAGAAAGCGTGGCAACTCTATACTAGTTCCCAGAAACTCTGTCTAACAATTTTTTACAACAGTTTTATATCATATGTGACAAATTACCCTATTTATCTGATTTTTTAAATAATGATTCCTGGGACAACAAGGTACAATGTTATAAGCAAGGCATCTATATAATCAAATCCTAAAACTAAAAGTTTGTCCTTTTACAGTATCCTGTATTTATGAAATTAATGCACAGTTTTATTTAGACCCACAAAATAATATTCTGCTTATTAAGTTCTGACACTCTACAATTACAATGACATTCTTATTTATTGACCGTTTGTCCTTCCTACTGATTTAAGAGCTTTGCTTTTATGTATGTTGTCATCACGAATGCGGAGCCGTTTGATTTTGCATGCGGCCCCGGTTCCGCGGAACCTCATCTAAAAATATCAGCTCCGGCTCCTACCTAAAATCAAGAAAAACTCGACAACAAAAAAGTTTCCAAGTCTATTTTTGACTTTTGAAGGTTTTAAAAGTTAAATTTTTGGGGAAAATGGACTTGAAACACTTAAAAGGGTTTCCAAATTATAAAATTTAAACAATAAGTTTAATCAAGGTATAAAATTCTTTTTTTTTCCAGATATTTTTTTTTGCTACCCCTGGAGCCGGAGCCACTCTGAAAATAACGGCTCCGGCGGCTACGTCTGCATCCCTAGTTGTCATCCTTGTTAAAATTGATTGTGTGTTCCTATGGCTGGGGGTTACTCCGTATAGTAAATTTCTAAGCTCAGACAAACTTGATGAGGTACTGGGTTTTAATCCAGGCGGACAGTTCCATCAAAACTATTTTGTTATTATACCTGGGAGGGAGGGGGTGGTTGACTTTAAATGACACTCGTACCCAATTTTTTAAAACTCTATTAGGTATCCTACTTGTAGATTGAAAAACTTTGGGTACTTTTATAAATTGTGATTGTTCCAATAAAAAAGTGTCCCAACTTTTTATCCAAATGGGCTAACTTTGTATAATATTGCGGATGTAAATTAATTTATCATCCATTGTCTTATCCCTTGAGATCCCTGGATCCACACAAAAGATATATTACTCTAGATACTCAAACAGACAGACATACAATAATCCGTTCTACTTAAAAAGGGATTTATAACGAACAGTTTATTTATATTTATCAGAGGTAAATTCTTTAAAGAAAATTGCCTCACTAAAATTAGTGAGACTCACTAAAAATTTAGAGGGGATAATTTTGCGCAAAAGTTTTTTTTAAGAATTCACCTCAAGTATCTAAATGGATAAGACAATGGCCGATAAATTGAGTTCATCCCCAATGATTATACACAAAATGACCCATTCTGGAGTTAACAATTAGAGGTTGAAACTTTTGGACACATAACTTAATGAACCAACCAATTAAAACTTAAGTCCCCCAAGTTGTTGAGTCAAGAAATAAGAAACCTTATATAAAACTTTGGGGAGTAGTGTAATACACAGTTCAATGTCCTCTCCCTCCCTGCATATTTAGTGACATATGATTCATTATAATACCTAATACGAGCGAATGGATTTTTGAAGGAAATAATTTTTCAAAAGCTAGCTTTATCATACCTAAGAAATTAAATTATTTATAGCTAACTTATCAAATTAAGGGGAAAACATAATGATCTGTCGAACAATTTCTAACCAATAATATGAGAAGCAACATTGTAAAGGAGAACCATATCGGTTCAGCTGTTAGCAAGATCCTTAGGCACACAGACACAAAAATAGACATCCATGCATCCTGTTAATTTTATACAAGAAAATCTAGTTTTGTGGCACCGTTCCTTTTATTTTTTTCAGGTAAATGATCAGTCTTGTTCGTAGCACGACCAATAAATTTTTCTTCATCCAATTTTAGTTCAGATTTGTTCCGCGAGGGTTCTCTAAACTTTGTATGCTTGGCTCCACTAAGAAGGTAGAAGTCAGAGATTAGGCTTTTAAAATTAACAGGATGTCTGTCTGTCAGTGTATGTAAGTAGGTAACCGCTGAACCGAAATGGTTTTCTTTTGCATTGAGACTTCTTATTATTCCAGGGAAGGATTATAACAATTGTTGGGGAGTGTGCCATCGCACTCCAAAAACAAAACGCTCCTAGAAAAATTAACCCTACCCATTACTTATTATAAAATTTGGTTTTAAACTTTTATTTATAAGACATAAATAACAAGGGGGAGGGGGGTTCTGACATATTCGCGTAAACAGGGGCCATAGGCTTTGTCTTAGGAGTGAGAAGAAAGGTTATTTGGCAAAAAAATTTCCTTTTGGGATGTGGTTTTCTTTCCAACATTTTTTAAATATAAGGAAACCACATCCCAAAGGAAAACTTTTTTTGACAAAAAAAACCTATCCTCTCATTCCTATCATCCCTGTTTACCCAAAGGGCCAAAAGTGTCAGAACTCCCCCTCCCCCTTTGTTGTATTTTATCATAAAACTTAAAGAACACTTTAGGGAGTCAACCGATGAAATACATTTTCTTTGGGGTTTAAAAAGCCTGATGAAAAGACTTCTCCTTTCCTGGATATGTTATTTTTCTTATTTGACCTGTGACTTGACTCGGGCAGTTGGCTACGTAACAGTTTCAACCTTTAAACCACATTTTTTATTACAAGAATAAGTATTATATGCATGATTATAGGGTCAGACAACCAACCCTTTGATTGGAAGACATTAGTCGGGAAGTCCTAAATGTGCATGGTAATGAGTTTTGCCCGTTTCAGGCCTTTACTCTAACTATTTATGTCGCGCACCTGACATAACCCAACCCAATTATTACAAAGCTATGCTTTTCAATTTGGCTGAGAACCGGTTCTATTCTATTGACAAACTAGTTCTTCTTGTATAAAAAAATGATCCTTTCCTTCCAAGAAATTTACAGCTGTCGCCGCAATTCGCCTTGTTGCACACTGTCGTAGTCTCTTTCTGCTTTGAAACTTCATCAGAATCAATATTGTCTATGTTGTCATTGGCGCCATTTTGTATTGTGCCGTTGGCGCATTTTTCTATGCTCACGTTGGCGCCATTTTGCATGGTGTCAATCGTGACTTTTTCTAAGCTCATATCGGCGCCATTTTGTAATTCATCATTGGCGCCATTTTGAATGTTTTCATTGGCGCCATTTTGTATTTTATCATTGGCGCCATTTTGAATGTTTTCATTGGCGCCAAATTTTTCAGTAGCTGTTGGTTGAACAACTTCAAGGATATCAAAGATAACTTCATCATTAGTTTCCTCTGAAGATCTGGCATCTAGCCGCGACATAGTTGTTAGGGGACAGTCTGATTCATAGGCAATGTTTTATGGGTGATATCCAGGGATAAGAACAGGGATCCAAAGTGTTAAGACAGAGGCGGCCGATAAATTGATGTACATCCCAAATGATGATACACAAAATTACCCCTTCTGGTGAATAAAATTACCTAGTGGTTAAAACGTTTGAACACTTAACTTAATGAATCAACCTATCACAAAATTTAGTAACGTCCCCAAAGTTTGTGAGCCTACGAATAAGAAAGCGTTATTAAAAAAACTTTGGGGACTAGTGTAATAAACATCCCATTGTCCCCACTCTCTTTGGGATAAGACAATAGACTGTACATTAATGTACAGCCCCATTAAGATTGTAAACAAATTTACCCTTATGTATAATGTTTGAAAATTTTAAACTAAGTTAGTAAGTACCTACTTTAGTTTAATCTACAGAAGAGGCAAATTGTTTATTATCATTTGGGTAGGTTTGCACACTAAAGATATTCATAAAACATTTCCTTTTTGAATTGGAGGGCTACACGAGGTTGATGGTTCGAAGCTCTGCACTGGGGCTGTAGACGACTCTGGGGCGGTTAAACCTGAAAACAATTATAATTGTCCTACCATTACAAAGTACCTTCTAGAAATGGATTCATTCGAAACCGATTAATATCCGGTGGATTAGAACAGTTTCTTATCCATACGAAAAAACTATGTCTAGCATTGTATTAAATCCATTTTTCTACGAAAATAATTATATGCAATTATAAGATTAATACCAGCTTTTTTAGTCCGTGCCTTCGCTATCTCGGGGCTAAAAAAATGGTTATAATCATATAATTGTACATTTTATATCCGCGGAAAGCTGTTTATAATACGATGCGAAAATAACTATTATTTTTACTTGGAACTTACACGAGATTTTCATGTACTTTGATAAAGTTTATCGGCCATTGTCTTATCCCTTTAGATCCCAGATCGCAAATATACTGATTAGAATAGTGGTAGGACAATTACCTGTTATCACAGACAAATTGTTTTCAGTTTCTACCTGAATAAATATCTGATTTCATGGCAAGAAAAATAAAAGGCGTGGGGGGTTAGGTAGTTGGTTAGGTTTTTTGTAGAATTTTTTTTTTTTTTGTTTTTTGGTGGGTTTGGGTGTTTTGTTTTTTGGGGTTTTTTTGGGGGGGGGGGGGGGTG
>LS052482.1:0-16803 GCA_900241095.1 Acartia tonsa | reverse complement strand
CCATTTTCTTTCTTTTTTTTGTTGCATTTTAGTACCTTAAAATCGACTTAATTTTTTTTTTTAAACTTAAATTACTTTAAAAATAAGAGGTCTACAAAAAAACCGATTGCATATCTGAATTCTATGAAAAATTTTACATCTACTACTTACTAAAAGGACCGGCTAGCTATAAAAAAATATCTAAATATTCTATTGGATCATTTCTATATTAATAAAAATATTGGCACTTTTCGAATATTTAACAGTTATTTCTCGCATTATATTATAGACAGCTTTCCGCGGAAATTAAAATGACAAAGTATAAGATTAAAACCAGTTTTGTTAGCACCAAAGGGCCGTTGGTCCTGGCTTGGAAAATTGGTTTTGATTTTATGATTTTTATTTTAATATTCGTGAAAATTGTCTGTAATATGATGCTGTACATGATTTTGAGTATGGTTGAGAACCGGTTCTAATCCAGCGGATATCAATCGGATTTGAGGCTTACTAGTAAAGCTTATATATTTAAGTTATTGAATAAGATCACAATTTTCATTTAAAAATTCTTCAGAACAAGATACTTACATTTGATGCAAAATAAATAACACTATTCAAATATCATATTTGATTTTAATAAAATCTTATTAAATTTATCCATGACAAACAAAGTTATAAAATTTAGCATATCAAATGAAATTTATATTGAAACTTTTGCTAGTCACTGTCGACGTTACTCCTATCCCCTTTAATTTTAATTAACAAAAACTTTTTTTCTATTGTGATAATCGCTTAAGTTATGTTTACTTTTTTAAGATCCCCTTACTGTATAATTGCAATAAGAAATAGCAAACAAGCAAAATGATATTTGGGAAGCAGATAAAAAGGTCGTCAATTCTTCTAAGTGTTGCCCCCTAACGACAGCTGAAAATCACATATAGGTTTCATGATTTTTTGCGAATTAATTTCGTTGTGGGTATAAGCTGATAAATGCCTCTCAATAGACCTTACATGGTTAGAACTCTTATTAGATTTAAATTTTGGGACAGGGGACATTCGTGGGATTTACCATAAAAAGATGGTTAAAATATTGTTTAACTTAGTTTTAAAATGATTATTATTTTATTTCATCTATAGAGTAAAATAATAGAGCGGAAAGGGGTTAAATAACTGCATGTCCTCACCCTGAGGACCCTGTGTCAGCTTTGAATTGGGTCTTTAAAAATCAACCAGTAGCGTCGGGAATATTAACACAGCCTAATCGCTTCAAAAGAGCCTAAAGTAAATTGCTAGCAGACGAAAAAGGTTGCCAATAGGGGGATCCAGATAGTTGTCTGGTTATACATCTATATTTATAGATTTATTTATTTTGTCAGCTCATGTCAGAAACCTAAGAACTCGTGGCAATGTGGAAAATTCTCAGCTCGTTCCTGTCAGGAAAAAAAAAACATTTTTATACTAATTTTATTTATCATGATTTTTGAGAGAAATTATAGTACAACATCATAGATTACAAATTGTAAGAAAGTATAATTTTAAATCATTTCAATGAAAAAGTATAAAATAAAAAATTTTAATTGTAAATAAGGGCTCGACAGCCGCGCATAAGACGCCTGTAGGCCTCAAGGAAATCTATCTAACATTTTAAAAAATCCGCTAGAAGTCTAAACATGACTCAAATATGACAATACGTTTTTTTCAATACAAATTCCTAAGCATACATATGGATTTTAATTTGAGGTTTATCAGCTGCCGAGCCTTGGTTAAAATTGCTATTCCCTAGATAAATTTTTGTCCCGAAGCTATACACAGTTTCTGAAGAAATATCAAAGTTTTCAAATTCTTTCCCAAGAATTTAATTAATTCAAGTAAAGAAGCTTGTATGTGTGTGTATAATCGTATATAATATGTATTTTTAGTAGCAAAGCTACTCAGTAATTCACTTTGTCTGTCCGTCCGTCTGTAACGCTATGGGAGAAATGAGATTTACTCATGTTCAATTAAAGCTAGACCTCTCATTTTACTTGTCAATATTTTATTCTTATGGAGCATATTTTAGTACATAATATCCATGGCAGTCATACTTCTTAAAGCAGATTTTTAGCTGCTTATCTATTTTTACTGGTTTTCTAATATCTTTGGTGTTTTGGTCCAATTTTTTAGTTTTTTTTTGCAGATAATAATATATCAAAATTAGATTTCCCGTGTTCGTAGTTGAAAGGATAAGTAACTTAATTTTGAATTTTCTAAGAGCATGTAATATACATCTTACTTGGTCTGTTAGTCCTTCGGTCATGAGACAAAAGAAATGTATATATATTTTGACGAAGGTTTCGTGATTTTCTATCAATCTAATCTAATCTTATATTTCTATGTAAATCTTTCTTCTTCTTTCTCTCTTTCCATTTTTGTGATTCGCTTCTTATGGATGTTGTCATCCTTGTTAAATAATTCATTCATCAAAGATTAATTTATATTATTCCTTTTTTTGTTCAATTTTTCACTTTAGTAGAAAAAAATTAAATTTATGTTAGATAAAATTGTTAAATTATTTTCTTAGCTTTCAGGCAGTATTCTGAAATTAGAAAAGTATGACAACATACGATAATATTGACAAGAAGATGTAAAGACCTTTTGTTAAAATCAAGAATATTGAAAAAAATCGCGAAACCTTCTTGACATATTTTTTAAATTTATATATTTTGTATGGTTGTTTTAAACTTAATTAAGCTCAATATTGATGGGAATGTTAACAAGAAATTTCAGCCGTCTATCTTTTATCGGAGCCGAGAAAATCATAACGATTCAGACGGATATTTCAAATCATAGAGAAGCTTCGCTACTAAAAAGAAATAAAGAAAAATGAGTGAAAAATAAAGCCTACAATGTACATTACCCAAGATTACTTCTCATAATTTTTAAATGGTTCAAAGAGGCAGACTTAAATTAAATTAACAAATAATTTAGTATTATAAGTTACATAAGATTATTCTTAGGAGTTTTATATTAAATTAAAACATAATTTGGGTTTCTGTTATCAGAAGTTACAAAAGATTATTCCTCGAAATTCTTTATTGAATTATAGATGTTAAAACAACACTTACATAAGTATCCATAATTCAAATACAAAAGAAGAATTAAAAATTTAAATCTTTTCATGGGAAAACAAAATCTTCTTTTCTAAACAAAATCAAATAAAACCAGGGAGGGAGGGGGTATTGGGCTGTTTATTACACTAGTCCCCAAAGTATTATAATACCGTTTTCTTACAACTTTGGGGACTTTATAAAATTTTAATTGGTTGTTTTATTAGGTTGAGTGTATAAACGTTTCAACCACTTATTATAACCTACAGAAAGGGTAATTTGTGCATCATCATTGGGGATCTACATCAATTTATCATCCATTGTTTTATCCCTTTAGATCCCTGAATAAAACTATTTAAATAAACATATGAAGTAGAATGTAAATGAAATGTAAAAACTGAATTTAAAATGTTTTTTTTTGACAGAACTTCCGTTCTTGTTAGGTTATAATATTTTGCTCAAATATACATTTGATTTAAATTATACAGAAAAAAAGTAACTAAACATTATTGTTTATGGAATTTCGATTGGTTAGTTCACTTATTTAAGTGTTTAAACGTTTCAACCACTAACTGTAATCTACAGAAGGGGCAATTTTGTGTAGCATTCATGGGGATGTACATCAATTTATATGCCATTGTCTTATCCCGGCATTTATCTAAAATCATAATTTGAGCAAAAAAAAACCTTGTATGAGTAGAAACCATTACATGAAACTTGTCTGTTCCCATCTTGACAGACATATCATTCTACAAACATTTTAAGAAAAAATAACAAGGTTAGGAGCAAAAATTGTTTGGTGGTTTCCCTTAAAGAGAATGTTAAGCACTGCAACCCCCTCTTACATAGTTTTTAATAAATTGAAAATAATGGGAGGGGGGTTTGTTACTCAAGGGCAGGTTCGGTTAGGTTATATTGGGGTAAAGGGTAGTCCGCTGAGTTTGGTGGGCACTTCAGGGGTTAAACACAGGAAAAAATTAACTCCTTCCTTTCTTAGATTTAAGTTTAAAATAAATGGGGGTTTCAGCGCTCAACAAACAATTTGAGGGAAAGTACAAATAGTTTTAGTCTATTGGATTATAGATATATATAAGAATATGAAATTCTATTAGAATTAGAAAAATGCATAAATAGGCACAATATTAGCTGGAAACACATAAAAAAGCTTTGGCTCTTTCAAATAGGTATGCACTTAGACGTACATTTAGACTCCACTAGATATTGAAATAGAATAAAACAATGAAATGAAATTGAAACTATAGAATATAAGCTCTAAATAGAATATAACAAAAATAATGAACATAATTTAGGATTTAAATAAATTTGTAATTAATTTTATTTTTTTATACTATTTTGTTTTTGCTTTAGTTTTATTATTACTATGTTGTTGATTTCTTTTTTATGTTCTGCTTACTTAACTTAACCCAACCTAACCTGTTATAAAATACTATAGCTGCTGTCAAATAAACAACCAGCTTCACATATTAGCTTACTTAACCTAGCCTAAATTGTTATAAAATATAATAGCTGCTGTCCACTACAACCAGCTTCATATGTTAGCCTACTTAACCCAACCTAACCTGTTATAAAATACTATAGCTGCTGTCAATTACAACCAGCTGCACATGTTAGCTTACTTAACCCAACCTAACCTCTTATATAGCTGCTGTCCATTACAACCAGCTGCACAACGCTGTTGGACAGACGCAGAAACATAAGCTGACCACCCCTTACTCTGACCGCAAGCTGCTGGGAGAATTTGATTCAACTGACAGGCAGACAAATATTTTCTTTTGAGCATAAAAATAGGTTTTTTTTATGAAAAGAGCAAAATATTAAAATTGTCATTCTTAAGGCAGTTTAGACCTTGCAGGGCTTATAAACCCTTACAGCTAGAGTTCTGACTTATATTGTTTCTGAAAATACAAAAACATATTACCTTTTTTGACCTCAAAAGAAAATATTTGACTTGTGAGCCAAGATGCCGACGGTATTACCTCAGGGAACTTGGCATGATTAAAGCCAGGGTAAAGGCATCCAAATTATTATATTGAAAACTCAAAGGAACCTAAAGATTCTAATTATGTGCACCGATAGGAAAATACAAAACTGTAGGATTAATTTCTGTTTTTTTGGCCCTAAAGAGCTAAAAGTCTAGACCCACAAAATAGGAAGGAATACTTCAATTTTTCTTTTCCTTTTTTTGACAATTGTCTATATTGTGATATCAAACATGTTTTTTGTATTGTCAGAACCAGTTTCAATCTAATGCAATTAATTTTAATTTGGGGTCATACTAAAAGAAACACCTATTTTTGTACTTTTGTTCTTATCATAGTTAAGGGATCAGAGGTGGATTCTTAAAAAATTTGCTCCACTAATCGGTTAGTGGTGCAAAATTGTTTTCGAGAAAAATCCTCCAAAATCACATTAAAAATTTACAAAAATTAAATAAAATCATAGAAGGATTATTAACATAAGATTTTATTTAATTTTTGTAGATTTTTAATGTGATTTTGGAGGATTTTTCTTGAAAACAATTTTTTTAAAGAATCCACCTCAGATGTTTGAATTAAGGGGGTAGCAATTATGTATAAATTGCAGTGGGATAAAAGTAAGAGAGTATCAGCCTTTAAAACAGCCAAGTAAATATAAAAGAGCAGAAAGCAATTTGCGAGCAGACAAAAAGGTCCCCACCACTTGGCCCAGCAAGTTGTTTTGGTTATACGTCTTTTCATTTATTGCATTGGGAATGCCTTTACTTGGTCTATAGGAAGATAAACGTGACAGAGAAGATTATGGAGATGAGTTGATTGATCAGATAAGACAAAGAAACAGACTGTGCAGGCAGGATACATGTCACAATAAACACAGGGGTACCCAAAGTCCCAGAAAGTAGGCAAAATATGAAAAGTTGTGCTATCACTATTTATACATGTTTCAAAAAACCATACCCAATAACTTTAAAATAGGCAAAATAAGAAAATTTGCACTAGCCCTATTTATACATATCTCAATAAACCCCAAGTTACCCAAAATCTAAAAAATTAACCAAAATAAGGAAAGTTGCTATAGCCTAATTACCCAAAAGTAAAGGGGTGATTTTTCTTAGGAGTATGGAAGTATCGTCCCTTAGATTAATTATAAACATTAACTGGACCAATAAGAAGCTTCTCTTAAAAGAGAATCATATCGGTCTAGCAGTAACCTAGATCTTCAAACAAACAGACATCCTGTTACTTTTATATAAGTATAAGGATAAAATTCATATTCAATCATTATAGTAAGATTAATTTTGTAAGCCTTAAGAATAATTAAGTTATATTAATTAGATTAAAAGGATTTGTAATTGATATAATGTTATACGTAGAAACTTACGAAAAGTAATTTGTATTATTACAAAAGCAATAATATATTCTTCAAACTTTTACCTTTAACAAGAGATTTTTAATAAACTGAAATTGGGGGGGGTTAGTTTTGCCCCATGCGAAACACTGCAGGTTCCCTAGCCCTGTGTGAATACCCAATACCTAATATAACCTAATCCAACAAAAAAAATCAGCAAATGAAAATGTACAACACCTCTAACCCCTCTCCCACTCACAAATTTTTTAAAATTTGTTTTAAATTTAAAGAAGAGGGTTCAGTTACTTTTAGGTAACTTACAAAATTATCCAGTAGCAACATATATACAGGGACTATAAGTATGAGAAAAGTAACTGTTAAAATACGACGAAACCCGCTACTTAGTTTCCTTTCCACGATCCTAAATTTCAAAAGTTTCATTATTGTTTAAAAGACATGTACATCCAACAGGATAAGAGAAGCTTGCATGGATGTCCTTATGGAAAATGATTGTTACAGGAACTAAACATTTAAAAACAGAAAATTGAAATGGCTACTTTTCAACTAAGGCCTTAATTTTTAACCAACTAAAGCAATGTTATTATGATGATTGCTAAATTACCAACATTAAACACTATTCCATAATTTAATTTTAATAGTTTAATTTAATGATTTACTGTTTTTATTCCATAAAAACATTTAGGGACCATATGACACTTCCATTTATGTAGAACTTGGTTTGTTGGTTATCGAAATCTTAAGCTATAAAAAAATGAATATCATCCCTTTGTATAATAGGATATATCTCATTTATATAACAATTAAATTGAATATAAAACTGATTTAAATGACAAATTAACGTTCAGAGAACCTTATCTATCTAGTGACTTGGACCATTTAGGTTTTTATATTCATCTTAGTTAAAAATTCCAAAATTATTATAATGAGGTTTTTGACAATCTAAATCAAATAAAATATGTAGAAAAGAGCAGAAATCAGGGATTTAAAGGGATAAGACAGTAGATGATAAATTGATGTTTATCCCCATAGATGATAAACAAAGTTACCCTTTCTATAGATTACAATTAGTGGTTAAAACGTTTGTACTTAATGAACCAACCAATGAAAACAGTCCCCAAAGTTATTGAGCCAACAAATAAGAAAACGTTATTATAAAACTTTGGGGACCAGTGTAATAAACAGCCTAGTATCTCCTCCCTCCCTAGCAGAAATGCAGCAAAGAATTTAAATCATTATTTTTTGCGTGACAAGTGATAATGTTTCATTTTCTTTTCTGGCTTTAAAATGAAAAATTATTTTCTAACAGTATAATGCATCTTAAAAGTTTAAATTGAAGGAAAATATCAGTAAGGAAGAGGACAATGGTATGTTTTTAAACTAGTCCCCAAAATTACATAATAAAGCTTTCTTATTTGTTGTCTTAAATCTTTTGGGACTTCGAATGAATTTTGATAGGTTGGTTCAATAAGTTTAGTATCAAAATGTTTCAACCACTAATTGAATCAACAGAAGGGGTAATATTGTACATTATTATTTAGAATATGCTTAAATTTATCAGTCATTGTCTTTTCCTTTTATTTCCCCAGAAAATATATTTTGAAAAACAAATTTTATTGTAGAAATCATTAATTAAAGTTTATTGTTCATCTGAATTTAGAAAATATGTAGGAAATGCTGTTGAAAAAAAACAAATGATAATCAAAACAATGAAAAATTTTAATAAAAAAATTTCTATTGTAATAATTGTTTTTTTCATTTTTGTAAATAAATAAAAGAGAAGTATACAGTCAAAAGCTTTCATCAAATCATAAGATAATCATTACAGATTGATTTGAATCTTTTCAATTTCTGACCAATGTGAAATTTAAAGTGCCTTATTGAAAAGGTAAAAACATTTTAATTCCGTAGAACAATAATGGATAAAAGTATGTTGAAGACGAGAAAGGTGAATAGTTATTATATATCTCATCGTATCATTGCCAGCTTTCCGTTGATAGCAAAATCATAAATTATTAGATTAATTTTAGTTTTGTTAGGCCTCAGAGGCTAAAGACCCGGACTAACAAATCTGGTATTAATCTTATGATTTTACTTTTCATAGAAAAATGTCTGTAATAAGATATGATTCATGAATTTTTAGTATGGCTGAGACCCGATCCTAATTCAGAGCCATACTTTAAATTTGTTATTGAATAAAAATAAAATTGAAGCAAAAAATCATTTATAGTGTTATAATTGTGTTATGTTGCAAATACATAACATTCTTAAGAAAAATAGAAAAAGTGTGTGTATGTATGTTAGACTTGGCCGTGAGTGCTGATAGGGTATTTATTATTTGCGCCAAAGAAGATGATTACAGGCAAATTTAAAATGAATTGCACCTTCATACATGCCACCCACGTCAGTAGGTTTCGTGAAGATTTTCCTAGAATTTTTTTGCCTGATAGGCATTCCCTAGTCTCTGGCAAGAACTCACAACATTCTTAAGATGAATAGAAAATGTGTGTGTGTGTGTTTGTTCAGACTTGGCCGTGAGTACTGCTGCTGACCCAATAGGAAGTGTCATTTACACTGACCCAGTTCACACAGCTTCAGGAAATGTAGATAGTGTCATTTATTGCCTATATTTGCGACAACTTTTATTACACAGAAACTTACAATTTTTAACATTTACAAAAGGGTCTGCTTCAATGCTACAAGATCCATGTCAGATCCGTATAGGAAACCAACGTCTTTGGGTGACTGTCACTATATTCAGGGATCTAAAGGGATAAGACAATGACCGATAAAATTGTGTACACCCCCAATGTTGTTATACAAATTTACTCTTTCTGTAGTTTTAAAACATTAGAACACTCAACTTAATAAACCAATCAACTTCAATAAAAGTCCCCAATGTTTTAAAGTCGACCAATATCTAAAAATATTTAAAACCTTTGGGGACTAGTATAATAAACAGCCCAATGTCCTCTCCCTCCCTGGTCATTTACACTGACCCAATTTACCCAACTTCAACTTCAGGAAGTGGAGATAGAGTCATTATAGCAGATTTATTAGATCAATTAAATTTTCTTGATCAGAGAGAGGGGGGACTAGTCGTCAATGTTTTATAATAACATTTCTTATTCGCTGGGTAAACGACTTTGACACTTTTAAGGAATTTTGATTGGTTGCTTTATCAAGTTCAGTGTCCAAACGTTTCAACAACCAATTGAATATTGATTGGTTGTTCATTAGGTTGAGTGGCTAAACGTATCAACCAGTAATTGTATCCTACAGAAGGGGTCATTTAGTGTATTTACATTGGGGATGTACATCAATTTATCGGCCATTAACTTATTCCTTTAGATCTCTGTGTTTTCAGTGCATACTTTATGTAAAAGCAGAATGACTAATGATTTTGAAATGATATCCAATACCATTTTTATACATGTGGCTAAGAATCCGGTTTTAATCCAGCGGAAAATAATGAAATAATAATCAAAATCAAATTTGAAAATTAATGCTCTATTCCTCCTCATTTCATCTATCAACATTTGACACAAAATTTCAGATCTAAGTGATCGGCTGAATCTGGCAAGAAAAGGACTTTATGACTTCATGTAAAATAAAATCATCAACCTGGACATTTGACAACTAACGGCAGGCTTCAAAAACATCAAATATAAGATTGAAATTAAATTGATGGGAAAAAAAGTTAAAACATCAATTTGTTTAAATTTACCTCGATAGAACAATTCTAACATTATAACGGTCTGATGGACAGATTCTAATTATAGAGAGAAACAACAATAATTCGAGAGAAATAAAATTATTTTATTCTACGTAAATAATATTTATCGCATCGTATTATAGACAGCTTTCCGCGGTTTTTATAGTGTGAAAAAATATTAAAACAAGTGTTGTTAGCCCCGAGGGAGCAAAGGCCCTTGCTAACAAAACTAGTTTTAATCTTATAATTTTTATTTTAGTTTTCGTGGAAAACTGTCTGTAATACGATGCTGTACATGATTTTTTAATATGGCTGAAAACCGGTTCTAATCCCACGGATATCAATCGGTTGTGAAGCCATACTGGAATAAAATTTATAAAATTCTATTGAGCAAATATTAAATACCTAAGAATTGAGAATTATATTTCTGAAATTGCAATTTAAACTAAATACCTTATACAAGAGTTTAATTTATTCTTTACGTCGAATTTATGTTTTCATCATTTTAATAACATCTTTTATACAGCAATTTTAATAAAAATATAGTTAGATAAGAGTATTTTTTATGAAGAAAAAAACACAGTTACGTGTCTTCATGATAAAAAACACCAGTTTGTTTTTCAAAATATCTTATAAGACAGATATCTGCACTATTTTTTCCCCCAAAAGCTACTCTATAATCTCTTTTTTACTCCTCCAAAAAATGGACCCACATTTACCATGTCAGGCACATGGCATTAGAAGAAAAGTCTTTGGTAATAAAAAAGCGCAACTTATAGTAAAATTTTGCTGCAAAAAAATATATAATAAAAAATATATTTCTATTGAAAAGTTTTAAAAGTGTTCTTTACATAGTTTGATGTTATATTAAAGTTTTATAAATATATTTAAATAGAATTAATAGTTTTTGATCCGTGGAAAACAAGACATTCGGCGGATACAGAAATTATTTTTTATCCGTGGAAAACAAGACATTTGGCGGATACAGAAACACATTTTTCAAATTATTTTATTCTTATTTTAAAGGTAATGTAATGATAAAAATGCAGTTTATTATTAGGTGTTTGAAATACTTTAATAGGTCCATATTCAAATACTAGCGGCTACGCCCCTAGAGGCCTCTTGTAGTACTTTGATATATGATATATGGACGGACGGACAGGCAGACATCAAGCTACTTTGTATTATAGAAGGATAAAAAAAAAGATTTATGGCTATATTGTTTCTTGACTTGTTTTATTATTATACAACATATTTTAGATGCAAATTTTTATTATAATTAAAATTAAATTTGTTTGTTTTTTTCATTTTAAAAAATCTGTTATATTTTTAGCCATGGCCAAGTTGAATATGATGAAGACAATTGTAAGTGACCGCAGACAACCACACTCTGCTGTTGATAACGTCAACACACCACTCAACTCCATCAGGTAAAAAAACAACACCGCCTAGCGGTTTTTTTGGAACTACATTTAATAGAATTTCGACTATTGAGCCAATTAGTACGAAAATGTACAAAATGCGGAATGTGACAGCAATAGCTGATTTATTCATCTATTTAAATAAATATATTTTTTTCTTATTTTCTTAATCCTTTAATTAAAAAGGGTTTCAGGAATCAAATACACTATCCCTATAAATGTATCTAATCCATTTTGGTCAAGATAATACTCTTATAGCGCCTAGTTCATTTCATTAATTTTTACCACTGTACAAATAAAAATTAAATTAATTAATTGAATTTGATAACCCAATTTTTGTTTTAGATTTAAAAAGAAAAAGTAAAAAAAAAATAGGTGGGATTTTTTTGGGGTGGGGGAATCGACCCCTCTTCATTTTTAATTTTAATTTCTAAAAGAAATTGAATTTCTTTTGGGTGGGGATAATTTTTATCTAGAGGCGTATTCTCTTGGTAGGGTGGGTGGTAGCCTCCCCAAAATTGTTATTCACCTTCTCAGGGTATTGGTAAAAGAATAAACTCTAAATTTTCGATTAATAGCAGCACTACAGAGTATTGTATATGCTATCTCCTAAGCTAAGGGGTACCTGGCAGCACCAAATAAACATAATTATTATTATTAAGACTACTACATTGAGCTCCCCCTGGTGTGACAGTAGTGAACTAATATCTATCTATCTAGATTACTAGCTCCCCCTGAACTAATATCTATCTATCTATCTAGACTACTACATGGAGCTCCCCCTGGTGTGACAGCTGTGAACCATTATCTGTCTGAGTTATCAATTGAGAAGGCCCATAGAAAGAAGCTGGATGACAAGCAAAGGAAACACCTTGCCATGCTTGAGGTACAATGCAGGGATCTAAAGGGATAAGACAATGACCGATAAATTAATGTACAATTACATCCCCAATGATGAAACACAAAAGTACCCCTTCTGAAGAATAAAATTAGTGGATGAACACTCAACTTAATAAAATAAACTATCAAAATTCGGTAAATTTACAGAATGCTTTTCATACTTAATTTGCAAGACTAGATTGTAAAGTTGATATGCTTTAAACATTGTGCTTAATCATCCAAGGAATCATAATTTATTTCTGTTTGCATGTAGTAGAGGAAAAAGTTTAGATTAAAGTTAAGAAGCTACTCTATAATTTGAAATGTCCGTCTGTCCGTCAGTCTGTCCGTATGTACTTCTGAAACGTATTATGAAAAGCGTGATTTTCTCGGTTCCTTTTTAGGATAGACGCCTGAAATTTACAGGAATTAAATTTGTTTACATTCCTCATAATTTCACCAAGTGTCATTATGATTAGGCAATTATTAAGGGTGCTAGATCGATTCCTTTATGATTTTAAAATTAATTTTGTTTTAGGCAACTGATGACGAGTATAACTACCATCACAAACTATTTGGAGACGGTGCTGTGGACAGAGATATGGTCTTCTATAATCCTCAGCTTATCAGAGATTATGTCAACCAGATCCGCAGGGTTTAATTACCTAACCTAGTTAGCTATAACCAGATTGTAAAATGTTAGACCAGCAATCTTAAGCTTTCTTTTTAAAATAAAAAAATGTCTTTATCAAATTTAACTTGTCCTAAAATATTAAATTTTTAAGACACTTCGCTTTTCTAATAAAAATAAATCTTCTTGCCATCTTTAGATTTATCTAATTCATTGAAACAACTAATAGAAATATATCTTAGAAATTATCTTGTTTAGATTTTTTCTGATTTTATATTTAATAAAAGTTAATCTAACAAATATTTGGAAAATGTTCTTAGATTTGACCTTTGATTAGGTCACTTCTGACAATATTTTCTTTTAAATAGTTTAAAGCAGAGCTTCGCTCTTTTGAATATTTACATCTATCTTGGTTTTTCCAACCCATGTATAAATGTTAAATAATTATAATTAACATGTTTCTAATAAAGTTAAAATAAAGTTATGATAATTCTGACCAAAAGTGTTATAATTTCTGTATCCAAGCCTATATATCTATACTATGTAATAAAGTATTTTTAATAAAATAATCTTGTTTTTACATATTGAACAATATTATTATTTAATACCTATATTTGCGACAATTGTTGTTTATTATACTCTTCCAATTTTTAACATTTACAAAACGGCCTGCCTTGTTTTTATATCTATTCTATAAAAGTGAAACCAAGTTGTATAAAAAATTTAGATGAAAACGTAAAAATAGATGTAAAATCCAGACAATTACCTGGTTTCAGTGATGGGGACCTTTATTGTCTGCTGGCAAATTGCTTTCTGCTCTTTTGTAGCAACTTGGCTGTGTTAATAACAAAGACCAAATTGAAAGTCGGCACAGGCTCTTGGTAAGGAAAACTAATGATTTCAGTGAGGAAAAAAGAAATATTGCATTGTAAATTATATTGGTACAAAAGTTTAATAAACACACTATCTCATTCGCTTGTTAAAAACCCTGGAAAATTTTTTTAATCTTGAATGTTTGGTTCAAGCTAGCAGTGTCAAACTTTTTAATTAATAATTTTAATGTACGGAAGAGTAATTTTGTGTATCACATTTGGGGGATGTGCATCAATTTTTCGTCCATTGTTTTAGTATTGACTAAAACCTTTGGGTGTGGTTGATAACAATTAATAACATATTTCGAATCAATTATGATACTGTTCAATAGCAACAGAAGAATCAACGGTTAACAAAGAAGTATGCTAAGTTTTATATAACATGCTAAGCGTTTTGAATTTTTGATCCTGTTGATTATTTTGATTATCTGAACACATAACATGAAATACAGACCGACAGAAAATATCTATTTTTATTGGTACAAAAAAAACTAAATCAGCATAATAGTATTACATAGATTTATTACGAGATAACAAAAAATACATTTATTTGAAGTGCAAACTTGCAGTCAGTGCTTTAACTAAGTTGCCAATAAATCCTTTGTTTAAACTAGACTATGCCTTTATTCTTATTACATAATACAAATTACAAATAATAAAAATCACTCTTTAAATTTACTTTTTTTTAACAAAGATTTTTTTTTACTTCGTTAGAAAGTTTTGGGTTGACAATTAAAAATCATCAAAAAATGAAATATTTGAATAAAATCAAAATTATAAATTAAATACTTTTCGGGAGGTGTGAGATTTAAAAATGTTTTTTTTTTAGATTTCCTTATAAACATAGAAATATTTAAAAAATAGTTGAATGAACTTTTGTTGCTTAAAATAAATCACATTAAATTTATCACCAATAGAACATCATACATAAAGTAAAACATAAAAAACTATTTTGATTGTGTGTTTATGGTTTAAAAAGAGATCTTTCATAACAACATTTAATCTATTTAATACGTGATATACTTTACATTTGGCTTTTTTTGGCAAAACAAAATCATTATGAAAGTATTTAAAGTTCAAGACTTAGTTTTTGCTTTAAATGCTGGCCTTACATCTGTTATAATTCCCTTCAATTAGGGCAGAAAAAGCCGTTTGCCATGTGGCCAATTTACACCCACTTTCTGGCGCCCAATACATGGCCGGATTGGACGAGCCACTGCCGTCAAACGCCTTCATGTCGGCACAGTCCAGCTTCTCGCGGGCGATGCTGAAGCCAAAGTGTTGAGCGTACTCCTTGTACCATTTCTGGCGGTTCTTGCTGGCATTCTGGTTGGCGGGAGAGGGACCACACTCTAGGGCGCCGTTTATTATCATGGTAGTTACCCCAAAACCTGAATAAAAAAAATAATTCAGTCTAGTTTATTGGTTATTTTCCTTTAGGAACCTTGCAAATTTTAAATAGTATCAAAACAGTTCTATAAATCACTTTGTTAGTTACCAAGCTACTCTATAATTCACTCTGTCTTTCCATTCATAACACTATAAGTAACGGTGATTTTCTTGGTTGTTATTTAAGCAGCTGAAGACTTATTTTACCTACAAGCTTCAAGTATGAATTATACCTGGTCCGTTGGTCCTAAACCAGTTCTAATATAGCGAATAATAATCAGATTTAAAGCCATACTGGAAAACATATTATTTGTACCTGGCAAAAGGTTCTTAGATTTATCATTTGTATTAGGTTTCCAGGTTCCATCCACAACTGATAACATACTTGGCTTCGGAGGCTATACACAGCAATTCATAAAGTACAACCTTCAGTTTAAAAATTAATATTGTAGTATAAAAATCTTTTGTTTTTTTAGGGCCAGGATACAGAAGCCCAACTTCATATACACAGTAATATAATTTAGAATTAAAATTTCAGAATTCCCATAATTCTCATGGTAAATTATTGGTAGAACAATGTCTGTCTGTATGTCCGTCTGTCTGTACATCCAAAACTGACAACATACATGGCTTCTGAGGCTATAAACAACAATTTATAAGGTACAACTTTCAGTTTAAAAATTAGTACCATAGTGTAAAAGTCTTTTGTTTGTTATGATCAGGATAGAGAAGCCCTGCTTCATAAACCCAGTAATTGAATTTAAAATTAAAATTTCAGCATAATTTACAATTCGCAACTGATAACATACGTGGCTTCGGAGGCTAGAGACAACAATCTTAAGATGTTTTAAAATTTGGCCAGATGGAAGATCTAAATACATTATTTCTAATCAATCAATGAATATTTAAACACTGATGAAACTTATGAATTCCTGAGGGGTAACATAGAACCAGATAGCTGAAGCAAAGTTCAACCATGTATCGGATACTTGGTCCGGATCTTTCAACAAAACCTAAAAGAAGAACAAAAATATAAATATGAAACAAGTATGAAATTTGTTAAAAGTTGCTTATCTTATAAAACAATGTTGTACAAAGTGCCTATAAACAAAATCCTCCCCTTTCCTTGATATGTAATTGAAAATATGCATAACCTCTACGGGATCCTATCCCTTTAGGGTATATACCCATAGTGTCCTAACACTGTTAGGCTATACAGTATTCAATACAAACTATTGGTAAATTTTCTTGGATAAAAGTATCTTTCATTCTTATGTACTAGAGGCTAGAGGCCTAAAGGGGCACTTGATGAAGGGGGGAAGGGGGAGAATTCGACCCTTCACTATTCAGTTTTTTTAGTAGCGAAGCTACTCTATAATTCGAAATGTCCGTCCGTCCGTCCGTCTGTCCGTCCGTCTGTCCGTCCGTGTAAGACAGAATAGGGGAAACGTGATTTTCTCGGCTCCTATTA
>LS052477.1:1768-13284 GCA_900241095.1 Acartia tonsa | reverse complement strand
AATTAATTTTGACATCTGTAATTGGTGGATTTAAAAAATCTGCGCTCTGATTGGAGAAGCTTAAGTGTCGTACATCATTCAACCAATTAGAGCGCAGGTAGTTTTCAATCCACCTATCACGGATGTCAAAATTAATTAACTTAAATTGTATTTCCGCTTTTAGATAACAAACTATACAAAAAACGAATTTTATAAAAAATCCTTTTAATTTAATGCAGATTTCAAATTCCCTCTAACATTAAAATTCTTTCCAACATATATATATATTACAAATTAGTTTATATTCTTTTGTTATTTTTAAGAAGTGAACTAATTAAAAAACATGGATAACAACATCCATAAGTAGTAGAGCACATAAAAATATTGGATGGACAAACAGACAAAGTGAGCTATAGAGCAGTTCAGTTCAGTTATTATTACATAGCAAAAAGAGGAAATATTGAAAAACTCAAAGAAAATCACAAAACCTTTAAAAATAAGGTTTATGTATTTAAAGCATGATTGTCAGTCAGACAACAAAAACAATGTAAAGACTATATGCTTCAATGAAAATTTTAGCTGTCTATTTTCAATAACAGCCGAGAAAATCACATTTCCCCCAGAGCATTACGAAGTAAATGACTGACGACCAGATAAAGTGAAAATACTAATATAAAAAACTACTAGGAATGACATTTTATTAATCGAAACTGAATTACTTTTAGATTATATAAATATATATTAAGATTTTTATATGAACTCTAGTTCTTGGAATACTCCCACTTAATAACTTACTTAAGCCTTCTTTTTCTTTTATCTTAACACTTGAAATATTATTTTTTTTTGTAACAAGGTATCTTCAAACAAAGATTTTATTTTATATTTAATTGAAAAGTTTTGTTAAAGCGAAGTTTTTTTCTGATTGTCAATAATAGATCATATCTAAAGCATACAACTAGTCACGTTTATTTTAAAATGTTTTAACGTTTTATTTGAGATAATTTTGAAATGGTTATTTCTTGGACGATAAACCTTCTCTAGAAATAAAAAAAGTAATAATTTGTATTAATATGTATCTATTATTATCTATTGCACGACTGTTTATTTTATTGGAATTTTTTTAACATCGTTTTTTATTGAAATCTCCCTTCTCGTATATCTAGCTCTCCTTAGTGTACATATATCCTAGTAATAAAATAGCTGCGCTATTATATAATATATTGTGGGTAGATTTTTAACTAAATATTTAAAAGATTAGTATATTTTTATTTTCAAATGATCTCACTTAAAATAAGAGCAAACATTTTCCTCTACAGTTACCTAAATTTTGTTTTTGATAGCAAGTCCAAACGTCTGTGTGTTGTATAGATAGGTCGTAAAGATTACTATGAAGTCTGACCAATGAGTATCTAGTTTATAAGTCTTTTTTTACTATAAGGATTTTTTTCTGTTATGAAATATCCTTATACTAAAGTAACAGGATGTTTGTGTGTTTGTGTGTCTGTGTGTTTGTACCGAAGGATCTCGCTGACCGCTGAACCGATCGGGTTCTCCCTAACAAGGTAGATTCTCATATGTCCGGGGAAGGTTTATAACTATTATGGGGAAGGGTACCACCACCCTCCCTAGAGAAATAATTTTTTTAATTTCTCGATTTTAGAAAGAGAGTTCAACGAAACATAAACGTCAAACGCAAAATAGCTATATTTTAAATATAAAATAAAACATTTAAAATGCCACTAGAGGCCTCTAGGGGGCGTAGCCGCTAGTTATTTATAAGGGAACAGCAATTATTATATAACTCAGGGAGGGAGGGAACATTGGACTGTATATAACAATAGAACCCAAAGTTTTAAAACCTTGTTATCTAATTAGTTGTTACAAATCATTGGGCACTCTTATTCAAATTTGATTGGTTGATTTCCAACTTGAATTTAGTATTAAAATTAATGCCTACTTTTGGACATAATAATTCTTTTTTTATATTTTAGTGTAAAGAATTCTGACGAAAAAAGTAAGAAGGCGGTGAGTGATGCCGCAAGGTTGGCAGATGAACTTAGAACTGAACAGGTCCGATATCTATCTATCTGTATGTCTATCCATCTATCTGTTTATATATATAAGAAAGCGGTGAGTGATTCCGTAAGGTTGGCGGATGAACTTAGAACTGAACAGGTCAGATATCTATCTATCTATCTATAAAAAGGCGATCAGTGATGCCATAAGATTGGTAGATGAACTTAAAACTGAACAGGTCAGTTATCTGTCTATCTATCTATCTGTCTATCCATAATATAAATAAGAAGGCGGTGAGTGATGCCGCAAGGTTGGCAGATGAACTTAGAACCGAACAGGTCAGTTATCTATCTATCTATATGTCTATCTATCTATCTGTTTATATAATATATATATATATAAGAAAGCGGCGAGTGATGCCGCAAGGTTGACAGATGAACTTAGAACTGAACAGGTCAGATATCTATCTATCCATCTATCTGTTTGCATATAAGATACTTATAAGGAGGAGGGGAACTTAGAACTGAACAGGCTAGGCTAGATATGTATATATTTATCTAAATACCTATCTATGTCTATCGTTCTATATGTATTTTATATCTCTACTTAATTTTTTATATATATTTACTTGTTCTAGCAGCTTGATTTAAGCAAAGCATTTGATATTTGATATGAGTTAAATACTGTCTAGCCATTAATATCTATCTAATATATATTAATTTATTTTAAGATCCCCATTTATCTATCTAACTTTCTATTTATTTATAATTATCTATTTCCCTATCTCTATCCAACTATCTATTGTTCAAATATCTGCATCTACATATATCTATATCTGTTTATCTATCTATCTCCCTGTCAGCTTATCTACATATCTATCTATCTATCTATTTATTTAGGAGCACTCTACTACAGCTGTAAGATTAATCAAGACTAGTGAGGCACAGTACAATTATCTACTATCTATCTATTTAGGAGCACTCTACTACAGCTGTAAGATTAGCCAAGACTAGTGAGGCACAGTACAATGATCTACTGTCTATCTATCTATCTATTTATTTAGGAACACTCTACTACAGCTGTAAGATTAGCCAAGACTAGTGAGGCACAGTACAAAGATCTACTGTCAATCTACTTATCTATCTATTTATTTAGGAGCACTCTAATACAGCTGTAAGATTAGCCAAGACTAGTGAGGCACAATGCAATGAACTTCAGGTATGAGTTTCACAAAAGTAGCGTAGCTACTTAATAATTTACTTCTATATCATCAGTAGTTGACTTGACCTATTTTTTATCAGTTTGTATTATTCTTAATTATCTTTTATGTAAATGTCCATGTTATTAGAGAGGGTTTGATTGACTTAAAATAAATAAAAATTATGTTTTTTTGAAAAGGTTTTCGTTCGTTTGTTTGTTACATAAATCTTGGTACTGGGTACTTGGTAGTCCCACGGGGGGTTAGAACACCGCAAGTAAAAGCTCCACTTTATGCCCCCCACCCCATCCCCATGAGTTAGGCTTAGAAAAACGACAACTCTCCCTATTCTAAAATAAGGAGACAGGGTTTCAGTGTTCGACAGGCACCTTGAGGAAAAGCACTAACTTGTCGGATTTGCGGCCGTGTAAAGAATTGCAGCTGACTCGTCATGGATCTTGTCAGCCGATGAGTCCTTTCTATAATTTTTATGTGCAGGCACGCCTGGAGGATGCAGAAATAGTGGCCGCCAGCTATGGCAGGAAGATGATTGCTAAACTGGAGGAGAAAATCAGGATGCTGGAATCTGAACTTGGATCCTGCCAAGTCAGGTACTGGTCCTACCTTCCTATATCTTTACGAGTATCTTTACACCTCATCATATCAAAGATGTAAAAAATTACCTAATTTTGCAATATATGACACTTGACATTATGAGTTTACGTAAAAGGAATGCCATGGTCGGTAAACAGGTGAAAAACTTTGTATTTGTACAGCTTAATCATTACTTCAGTCAGTCAGCGAGTATCGCATGTTTCCTACTTTAATCTACTGAAGAATTCTCTATTTAGGAATAAAAAGTAAGGCAATTTCCCTCAAAGTTCTTAGTTGAGAACTGAACCCCCCCCCCCATATTTTAAAATAAGTTAAAATAAGGTAGGGTCATAGTTTATTTTGGTCTAAAATTATCAAAATAGGCTACGTGAGGTAAGGTTATATTGGATATAGAGTAGCATGGCAGGATTAGGACCCCATGTAGGGTTATATTGGTAGAGCCGCAATGTTAGGACACGAGATAGGGTTTAGGCAAAGTAAAAAAACTTTCTCCATTCTATTTATAATTATTCTAAAAATATTAGGAGGGAGGTTTCTCCGAACGCTATGCACTTTAAGGGAAAAGACAGAATTGTATGATGAATATGAACCATTTACCCAAAAAAACTTTAACAGTAACCACTTAATTAATTGAAATTGTGTATCTTATCTTTTAAGTTTTGAATTTTGAATATATTTACTATTTTATTTTATTAATATTTCTTCACAAAATGGAGAATCGTAGTGCTAATTTTAATTTAAATAAAATTATATTCAACTAGAGGAACACCTGCTTGTATCAGATGCACATGTAAATTATAAGTACATGTTCGTCCATGTGCTTCTTAGAGTTAATCCTATCCATGATCACATGTTTTCAACATTTCAGCTACTCTATAACTTTTTATCTTTGCAAGGCATCTAAAGGGATAAGACATTGGATGATAAATTAATGTACACCCCCAAGATGATTCACTAAATTTCCCCTTTTAGTAGATTACAATTAGTGGTTTGGACACCCAACTTATTGAATCAAACAATCGAAATTCAATAAATTCTAAAAAAAATAAAAGTTATTAAGCCAACGAATGAGAAAACGTTATTATAATACTTTGGGGACTAGTGCAATAATCAGGCAATGTCCCCTTCTGACCCTGACTTGATAGACACAATTAATTTGAAAGATATGCGGCGACTAAAAAGCACAAAACTATCATATATATATTTATATAAAAAATTAATTTACTGAAAAGCTGTGAAGGTTGAAACAAGATTGTCCTATAATTATTATTTCCACCATGTTAATAAAATCCTATTAAGCAAGAATAATTTTTAACAGCACGCAATATTATCATTTTTTTCATGGTTGTAGGGGTACTTAATTAAATGTTTGTCTGTCTTTTTGTTTGTCCTTCTGTCTGTCATTCTGTCTGTCTTTCTGTCCGTCTTTGTTCTGTCTGTATGTCTTTCTGTCTGTCTTTTATTCTGTGTTTCTATCTGTGATTCTGTTTTTTTTCTATCGTTCTGTCTTTCTTGATGTCTGTCTGATTTTTTTGTCTGTCTTTTTGTATGCTCTTCTTTCTGTATTTCTGCCTGTCTTTCTGTTTATTGTTTTAACTGTATTACTTACTGTCTGTTTTCTTTTCTGTCCACCTGTCTTTATATATTTTTTTCTGTCTGTCCCTCTAACTGGTTTTTCGGTATTTTGTTTGTATGTCTGTTGTTCCAAATACTTTTTACCTAGAGATTAGTTCACATTTACAAAATTTTATATTTTTCTATCCCTCATTCTTGATTATGCTGTATGTACAGTTTTTTTTCCATGCTTAACCAAATGTGATTTAGGAGGAAAAGGATTTAATTTGTTATTAAACATTAAAGAAATGTTTAGCTGTCTGTGAAAAAAAAACAGTTGCGTAGCTATAAGAAAAACAATATTTTTTTAAAGAAAAGAGAAAGGTGTATATCATGATAGAAAATATTGATAAATCACTGAGTATGACTTACAATAAACGTACACAAACACTTAGCACTATACTTTTATACGTCTTTAAGTGTAATAAATTATAAATTAATCATTTACTTGGATTTTATATATTTATTTAGGCCAAAAACAGAAGCCTTATAAGCCAATATCCTTTTATAGTATTATATATTTTGTAGCGAGGTAATTATTTAATTACAGAGATATTTATTCTTAAAATCAAAAGAAATTTTACAAAACATATAACAAATAAAACTGCTCTCGTTGACCAAAAAACGTTTTTTTCCTTCGCGTTTTTGGTTAATCTCTGTAGCAAAGCTCTTTACTTTTAAAAAGGGTTTAAATTTAAAAGATTTGGCCGGATTATCCCGAATGATGTCATATTAGAATAGTCCATTATTATAAAGTTCGGGATACTTCATCCAAAAGATTTTTAATTTATCCCCTTTTTTATATGCATCATAAAGAGCTTCCTCTATAGCTGAGGTTGCTTAAAAAATGTGTTTCTATACAGGTTTTAAGTAAATGATACAAAATAATTTTTATACTGCTTATTTTAATGCCGTTATCGTTATCAATACAAAACTTATATGACAGATATCTTAATGAAAAACCAAATTTTGCACGTTTTAAAAAGCTTATAACATTGTTTTGCATGTTCCAGTAAAGCATAAATTTATACACAATACAAGTGTACAAAATAGGATCCCAAAATAGCGTATATTCAGGTCAAATGAGACGCACAAAGCAGCCTTGCGGTCAGAGAGAAGAATTAGAGAGATGGAATTTGCTTCTGAAGAGGATAAGAAGAAATTTAATAGATATGGCGAACTTGCAGAAAAATTACAGGTCAGTCATTTTTACTTGGTGTAATAGGCAGGAAAGGAGGGGAAATTGAACTGAAAATTTTGCTTTAGCATGTACAGAGAGAAAAATAACTGGATTGATACTTTGATGACTTTTTAAAATCTTAACTAGGTTGCACAAGCCATTATTGTCCAAACTTAATGTATAGAAGCAATTTTTTTTATTGTAATCTGGGGTGTACTGTGTACAATGTACATCAATTTATATTCCATTGTCTTCTCCCTTAGTATTCCTACTCATAGATATTTAGTTTTCTCATCCATCGTATTATATCCAGCTTTCTACGAATATAAAAATGTACAATTATAAGATTATAATTGTACATTCTATATCCGCGGAAAGCCGTTTATAATACGATGCGAAAAATAACTAATCTTTCATTGCCTCTCCCTCCCTGAATACTATTTCACCATTACTTTTGGTTTGTTATATTTCTTTCATACAAATCAGGACGAAGCCCAATCTGTATTATTACTTTTGTTCCTGTGGTTCCTAGGGATTTCTCCCAGCTCCTTTGAAGAGATTTTCTTCCTCCCTTCCCTTTTTCTCTCCCGAAATCTATATGATGTCACAGGAACAAAAGGGACTCAAAAGTAATACAGATTGGGCTTCGTCAAATTCAGTGGCTACAATAGTTTTAAAACTTTGAAAATATGTATATCCTATCATTAAAGTAGCAAGGGTTTTTTGTTTAAAGCTTAAGATCTCAATAACTACTGAACCGATCAGGTTTTTTATTTCAGGCAAGCTTCACATAGATCCTGTATGTGTGTGTGTAAGTGTTTGTGGTATTATTATAATGGATAATGATTGTATAATTGGTATGTATCAAAGTAGAAAGAAAATAGACCCACCACTAGGCATTAGGCAGAGTGTTTATTCAATGCTGCTAATAATACATATTTACTGAAAGTCATGCCATCTTTTTAAAATGTCTTTCAAGCAGGTAGCCCTTATTTTTTCTTGAGACGATTTCTCTTAGGTGGGTGAATGTTACCTTTCCTGCACCAACAAGCATCATAGTTTATTATAGGAGATACATAACAGTCTAGCGGTTAGTGAGATCTTTAGGTGACATACTACACACTTATGAAGCGGTGGAAAATGTTATGTGTGACGTCATAAAAATCTGTCTAAAAAGGAGGGATTATCCATCTCTTTTTTAGGGGTTTTATTTCCCACTTCTCCTCTTATTTATCCTTTTTAGACGCCTTTTTATGACGTCAAACATGACACTTTCCAGCGCTTCCACACTTATATATAAAGATGTGGAGAGAAATAATACTTTTTTAGCCAATGAAAATATGATCATTGATGTGAATTGTAGGAACACTAGTTTTGGAATTTGCAGACAAACTCCGCCCTCCCTTCACTCCACCTTCCACTCTCAAGGATACAGGGATAGATTAATGATACTTAAAAAAAGAAAATCTCTTATTTTTTCTATTGATCAACAGCTGCATCTCACCCTCGCCCTCAAGGTTGCCATATATTTGAAACTTGAAGGTGAAAAGTTGGGTCAGGTAAAGTAGGTTTTATAGTGTTTCTCTATAATTAAGAATCAAATAGTAATATTGCAAATAGAGACAGTTAGTGTTTTTTTTTGAGTGAGGTGAAGCTTGGGCTGTAAAATGAATGATATAAGTTAAATAAGGGGGGATGTATAAAATTATCTTTTATTTGCTTTTCCCTGTGTTCCTACTAGCTTTCATATTCTCTCTCGTGGCCCTGTTTTAAATTTTAATTACTAAGCAAGCATATACAATTTTGCTAAAAAGCTTAATTTTAATGTGTCGACAGCCGCAGACTTAGTTACATTAGGCCGCATTTGTAAACAACTATTGGCAACTGCAGCCGCTAATATAAATTTGGAAAATTTGCAGTCAACAGTCACTTATCCACATTTTTTAAAAATCTGACCACAGCCAAATTATGCATTATAATAGATATATAATCCAGATAACTACTAGATCCAGTGTTGGAGACCTTTGTCTTCTACTAGCGAATTGCATTCTGCTCTTTTGCTGTGTAAATATTTCCGACGCTATTGGATCATATTCAATAACCTAATTGAAAGTCAGCACAGGGTCCACGGGGTGATAACATATATTTATTTAACCCCTTCCTCCTCTATTATTTTATTTTAATTACACAGCAGCTTATGTTTAAAAATTCAAGCTGACCATTTTCCGCGGTCAAGCTGCATACAATGGTAACTGGCGAACCCTGGTAATTTCCATACCTAACAATTATAATGGGCCATTTTCTAAACTAATATTTGCTTTAATAAATTTTAAGAAAAAACATTTTGAAGACAAGTCAAAAGATGCTCAGCTTTTTAGTCTGTTATTTTGAGTTACAGAGAAGTTAGATTGGTATTTTAAAATTTCTTTTTTTCTGTACTTTACTTAGCAACAAAGATGACAACGTCCATAAGTAGCAAAGCTCATAAAAGTTAAATAATTTTCTAATGTAACAGACAATGTAAGTAACAGACATGCCGACAGGTGAGATACTGAGTAGATGTTCTGTGGTTAACTGATTTTTTACGGCAAACTTCTACCATCTATATCTTGTAACAGTTGCGAAAAATACATTTCCCTCCATAATTTTATGTCTTCTATGAACATTACGGACATTCCGACGGACCAAGTTGATTCTCAACGGTCAGCTATCTCTGATTGTGGCCGATTTTTTGTCACAGAGCATGACAGACAGACAAACGGACTAAACACGTATATTATAAGTGTATGGGTGACGGAAATCTTAAAGCCTAATATCAGCCTTCTTTTTGAAATAACAGCCAAGTAAATCGTTTTCTAAGGACGGACAAAGTGAATTCTAAGGTTTTATTACTAAAATATTACATAAATTTTGCATTTTAGTTAAGTCATAAGTCAAATATATTATGGATACAGAATCTTCAAGTAGGAATTGATATTGATATACTTTTATATCACTGAAGCTGTGAACGGACTAAAATATCATATCACAAATGTAGAAAAGCCTGACTTTAAAAAATCAGTTAAAACATTACTTGTACATTACCATCCTATTAAAAACTAGCTACATAGCTACTTAAAATATCATTTAAATTTTACATTTGCAAAATTAGTCTGTTTTAAATCTTAATAATCTACGACAACAGGAATTGTATGTAAACGAAAAAATAGTGTTTTATTTATATATTTAAATATGAAAATCATATCATTTTTTGAAAAGCAATATAACAAAGATACGGATTCATGTAGATTTAATTGTTTATATAAAATTTTAATTCAACACAATAGTCAACAGTGGTTCTTATAAAGAATAGAAATTGTGTTCAGCATAATCTGTTACTGAATTCATATTTTTGGACCCTAATATCAATCCATTTTCAGAAATCTAAAAAAGAAAAATCTAAAAGATATCAACTAACTCGTTTATCCCTGACATTTTTGCAAACCTATTCTTAAAATTGACATCTAGTTAGCTGTAAGGCGTTTTAAATCTCTTAATAGAGAGATGGAATTTACAAAATTAGTAATTATCATTTAAAAGAAAGTCTTATCTAGAATTAGGATATATAGGTCAGTACGAAATTTTTTTTTAGTTGAGATTTCTGTAAAGATAAAGCATGAAAGAATTTTGACAAATAAAACGTGGAATTATATAAATAATAAATTGAAAATAGGTTGGATGGAGAGAGGGTTGGTTTATTTTTCTATGTATGTTTAATTCCTGCAGAGGACACGAACCCTACAGGGCCAATACCTGTAATGCCATAACATTCCAGTACCCAATATAACCTAACCTAACCCATATTTTAATTTTTTCTCAAATATTACATTTTATGGATATTGTTATCCTTGTTAAAAAATAACTAGAATTCGCAAATTAGTAGCTATTATTTTGCGAATAGTTTGCTTTTAACTACCTATTTAATCTTAAAGTTCAGATTTAATTTGTAGTTTATTTTTTTTTCATTTTGTAAAAAAATGATTAAAAAATGTTTTATCTACCATATAATGATAAAAAATTTTCCATGAGATTATTTTATGTGAAACGTTTTCACCAATTAAAATTAAAGTATAATGTAATATAATGTTTCTTCGTGTATAATACACTAGTCTGCTGTAATGGATATTAATAAAGAAAAATATGATTTACATATACATGTATGTTGTTTTATGATGGTTGAAACGTTTGAGACAAATGGACGAACATAACTACAAACAAACAAATAAAGTAGCACCGCTACTAAAAATAAACAATTCTTTTGTTGGGCTTTTAATGAAAGCAATTTAACAACTAAAATTATTATCGCTTCCTGATCTAATTTCTAAAAGGACATAAATACTTTTTTACTATTGTTTTCAAATAATAATAAAGGCTTAATAAAAACTATGAAAGTAAGGTTTGAATAGAATATTTAAAGAATATTTACAATACTATCTGATTTGTTATAAAAGTTTCCTTAATCCTTGTTCAAACTTGAAACTTTGATGTTCAGCTATGAACAATCATAGATTAGATAGCTCAGATACTTTATTCAGGATGTTTTTTTCTTGAGGAAAATTTTATAAATAGCAAATGTTTCTACGGTGCTTTTACTTAAACCTCTTTTCCATGGAAACGCCATTTATTTAATAATTTTGAGGAAAAAAAGACTTATTTCTAGCCCCCGCAGAGAAAAAAAATCGCAACATTGTTAATATCTGAAGCAGTTTACAGTGCCTAATAAAAATGACGTCAAACAATACAAATGACTAATGATAGGCCAGTATAGATAATACCATTGGTCAATTATAAGGTATAGTTTCCTATAAGCATAAATTTGTAATGTATGACGTCATTTTTTATTAGACACTATAAGTTGCTTCTAAATATCTTCTT
>LS052476.1:24982-35606 GCA_900241095.1 Acartia tonsa | reverse complement strand
AATATATATAGAATATAGAACATTGTACCCCAAGAGTACAGTGTAATTCTGGTAGTACATAGTAGGTATATAATATGTATAGAATATAGAACATTGTACTCCTAGAGTACAGTGTAATTCTGGTATATAGAATATAGAACATTGTACCCCAAGAGTACAGTGTAATTCTAGTAGTACATGGTAGGTATATAATATATATAGAATATAGAACATTGTACCCCAAGAGTACAGTGTAATTCTGGTAGTACATAGTAGGTATATAATATGCATAGAATATAGAACATTGTAAACCAAGAGTACAGTGTAATTCTAGTAGTACATAGTAGGTATAAAATATGTATATAGAATATAGAACATTGTACCCCAAGAGTACAGTGTAATTCTGCCACTACAAAGCATCAGGGAGGGAGGGGACATTGGGCTGTTTATTTCACTAGACCCCAAAGTTTTATAATGATGTTTTCTTATTCGTTGTCTTAACAACTTTGGGGACTTTCAATGAATTTTGATTAATTAAGTTGAGTGTCCAAAAGTTTTAATCACCAAATGTAATCTACAGAATTGGTAATTTTATGCATTATCCAAGGGTTCGTACATCAATTTATCGGCCATTGTCTTATCCCTTTAGATCCCTGGCATAGCAGGTATATAATATGTATAATATATAAGATTGTACCCCAAGAGTACTCACATTAAAAGCATTAATCTTTTTCTGTTGACAGTGTCTTTTATTTTATTTGGGAAAAAATATTTTTTCTTTTATTTTATTCTTTTGGTTGTGCAACTACTCAATAGCTGTTTTTTGTTGTCCGTCGCTTCTCTCCTCTACTTTTACCAAATATTATTCAAAATATAAATTTAAGTACAGACAAAAAATCTGAATATTATTTCAACTTAAAGGATCCTTGGATTTTGCCATTTCGGAGTAAAGAAACTAGATACCATGGTATGCAAAAGCCATTAAAAAGCCAATCTTTAGGAACTTTAGTTTACAACTATTCAAAGTATTACAGCCCTATGAAATTAAGATGAAGATGATGAACTGTTTAAACACTATTTTGTTACTTCTATTTATCCCTTTCTGTTTCTTTTTTTTTACGTTGTCTAATGGATGTATTATAAACGTGGCTGTGGATATTATGACAGGGGGTAAATGTTCGTCAATTTAGGTTGCCATCATGGAACTTGTTAATTGGTCAGTTCGTTCATCCATTAGGAGGGAATGGAATGGGGTAAAGGGGGTGGATCAGGCTCGTTATTTTAGCCAGCTACAAGTTTCATTTTATTAGAGTCTGGTGTGTGTAAGATCCAAGTAATAATAAATCCATTCCTATAAAATAAAGATCAAAATGATGAACTTGTTTAAAACAATTTTTTTACTTCTTTTTAGAAAACGACTATTTTATGTTTTTTTACTTGGTCTGGTTTCTGTACTCAAACATAGCATAACCATAAGATTCCTTACATAATTAATAATCCAACAATCTATGTATATATTATTAGTTTGATGTTGTGCCAGGTTTTCATGCAATCTAATCAGTGATATTTGCAGCTGGCTAAAATAATGAAAACCCCCATCCACCCCCTTTACTTCATCCCCGCCCCTTCTACTGGATGAAAGAACTGACCAATAATTGAGGTCCATGTTAGCAATATAAATTGACAACAAATTTTACCTTGTCAGTATATCCAAGTATATTCCATATCCATTATTCCAACACTAAAATAGTGTATAGTCAGCATAATAAAAAGAGTAATTCTAACAAATTAAACCAATTAAATGGCATGTAATTTTTACGTCACAAAGTTAATGTTTTGTTAAGGCAAAAAGTGACAATTTGTGATTGTAATTTGTAGGCTAGGCTAGACATGAACCAGGAATAATACTCTGAAAGATAACCCGCGACCTTGGCACAACGCGTAGTGCAACTAACTGCTGCTATGCCATATGCGCCGCATTATTAGTTTAGTAAATGAAATGCCTTTGGCCAAAACCAGGTGCAACTCCATTCCCTAAACAGTTTGGACTTTTAGACACAAATCATGCTATCAAAGAGTTAGTTGTTTGTTAAGTTACTTAGCCTCCTTAAAGTTATCCTTGATTTTTGAACCTGACATTAGAGTGTCATAGACAGCAGCCTCATCCGTAAGAGGGAATTGCTAGGTACTCTGAAAGACAGATTTGCCATGAAACTGCAATAAATACAGACGTCTTTTATCTTTTTAAGAAAAATTAGGGGGGAGTGGGAGGTCTGTTTTACATTCCTACACCTCTCTAGATTTTAATTTAAGGATAGTTGCAAATTTTGAACCCCCTAGCATTACCTGTGCACGCCACTGGTGTAATAACTGTAGAATTTTTATTTGAATACTGTTTCTTATCCTGATATGAGACGGTAATAATAATCATTAATTTATATTAGAAGTAGTGTTTTACATGTCTAAAAATCACCATAAATTAAACTTTTTCTTCGACATAAATTTTAAAACATTTTCCAGAATGGCTTCGAAACCGATAAATATCCGCTGGATTAGAACCAGTTCTCAGTCATACTGAGAAATTATGCAGATATAATCGTATTACAGAAAATTTTCCAAGGATATTAAAATAATGAACATCATTATATTAATACCAGTTTTCTTAGCCGGGGCCTTGGCCTGTCGGTTTTAACAAAACTAGTTTTAAGTTTTTAAACCTTAGATTTTTTCATTTTAATATCCACCGGAAAGCTGTCTATAACACGATGCGATAAATAACTATTAAAGCCACCAGTAATTATAAATATAAACGTTTATTTAGGTGGCAAAACTACTCTACAATTTAAGTAGTATAACTTCTTAATAATTTACATATGTTCGTGCGTAGGGCTGTTCATTTTTAAATGCGAATGTATATAGTATTTACATAAGATGCCTAAATCGACTCTACCTAAATAAATGATAAATCCATAAATTGTTTGCTTCAATCTATATAATCATATGAACTAATGCATTTTAAAAATCCGTTGGTCTGTATAAATGAGGTACTAAAATGACCCTATTTTCTAATTCTGTAAGGCCCTCTAATGTTTGCTTTTACGTAGGTGTAGCAAAATATCCCTCAAAATTGTCTTTCACCTGTTTTTACATTTTTTAGACCATTTATACATCTTGACTACTGATTTTCAATATTTTGATTATATAAAACTTATCATTATTGGCTGTCCATGTCCATGATATTTTATTATCAACTTGTTACGCAAGTATAGAACAGCTACGCTTCATGAAAAATACGCAAAGTCAAAAATACCCACCACGTCTTACACCCTTTGCTAACTTTCCTATTTATAATCGAAAACTATTATACTTGCAGCATAAAGAGAATAGAAGGGAAAGAAAAAAGAAAAGAAAGAGAAAGAAGGGCAAAAATTCGCAAATTTTTGATTATTACACTAAAGATAGTAAAGATTAAAGAGTAAGAAAATTTTCTTTAAGAAAGGGTAAGAGAGAAATCCCCCCACCCCCCTCTTTCCATTTCTAAACCATTGAATATGGTTGCAAAAATCAAAAGGGAATGGGGGAAATAAATTGTGCACTCACCCCTTTCCCTTTGTTTTACCCTTTTTCTGCATAACTCATCCTTTTATGTATCCTTAAGTTTTATATAGGGATAGATGGATAGAAATGAAAGAAAGAGAGAGAAAAAGAAAGAATATATAAAAGTTATGCATGAAAATAGGAAGTAAAGATGAGAACGGGGTTAAATAATGGAGAGATAGAGAGAGGGGGGAAGAGAAAGAAAGAGGTGTTAGATGGGGTAAAGGATGGGCTCGGAATAAAAGGGGTGTGGAGCATGCGCGGACTCCGTAGTCAATAGGAAAGAGAGAAAGGGAAAGCAGGGGAGGGGGGGAAAGGAAAGAGAGAGAGAGACTCCGTAGTGGATAGAAAGAAGACAACTTTACTTTAGCACTACTCAGTACTCAGTAGTCAAGTGATATCCAGCGCCCGCAGGGGGCTGTCGCGAATTTTTATAAAGAAAATATTAAAAATGTAATTTTAATTCGATACAAATAGATTAATACGAATTGTGATAAATATTCGATTTATAACATAATAGAATGAAATAGATTAAAAGTGAACGAAATTTCAAAATAATATAGAAATTAGAAATATAAAAGAATATACCAACGAGTGATTTGAATATCGTGTAAATTTATAACTGCATAGTGACTCGACCTGTCACAGTGGTCATTTTTCCACTTCCAGGTATAAGAAATATAAGGGTGGACATTTTTCCCCCGAGAATAAATATCAAGTGAAAAAATAACCAAAAATAACATAAAAAGTGATTGAGAATTTAAGCTTGTGAATTTAAAATAATCTGTTAAAAGTTATAATGAAAGTGTTGAGATGAATTTAAGATCTCGTTTATGGACTTGTCAGTTCATAGGACTGATTCTGTTCATATGGACAGGTATGGTTTTAAGCTATATGTATTCTTTTTTTGATATGGTGACCGTAGAATTTTAGTTTGAATAAGCCGGCTCTATATCCATTAGTGAAAAAGCTCAAAGCTTAAATCAAAAATTGAATGGAATATAGATTTACCAATAGAAATAATATAGATGTACCTATTTTCTGAATTGGTACTCTATACCAAATTAATTAATCCATGTACATTTTACATTGTGCAACCAAACAAAGGTTTTAGTTGCATTATGTAGCGAAATAACACTGTATTATAGTGAAATGTTCTTCTTTTCTATTGTAAATGATAATTGAATTTTTAAAATCTAAGACTGTTACAGAATTGTCTATTGAACAGAATCAGATGCCAGATAAGAGAAAACAATAACTTTTCTTTACTGAATATGAAATAATATTTCCAAAATATTAATGAATTCAAATAATTTTTATATATTACTTTTATTTTATAGTGTATACGTTCCTACTTTTGTCTGATTTAAAAACTGTTTGCATAATGGATATGTTATTAATTGGGTCTTCCACCAGATTTTCATGTTCTCTATTAAAGTGAAACTCAAATAACGATTAACCTACCCCCTTCCACCCAATTTACCCTCCTACTGGAGGAACGAACTGACCAATAAACGAGTTCCATGTTAGCAAGATAAATTGATAACAACGTCTCCCCTGTCACGTATATTCTACAACCATTGTTTGCATCAAATTTCTAATTTTAAAGAAATGTGTTTTTCTTTTAAGATATGCATATTTGTTTAGATGAAGCAATAACTTTTCCAATCTTGTTAGGATTATGGTTGGAAAAATTGGGGTTGCTCATGCATTTTAACAAATATTGGAATCTTAAATTTTTAGTATCGCAGCATCTCTATGGCTTACATTTATCTTTAAATCAATCCAATAGACACATATGCGATTATACAATATCCTAAGAGCTTACAGCAGAGATTCTCAATGAAAATAGACTTATTATTTTTTAATACAAGATTATTAGCCTTATATTACTAGATTAAGTTTGTTGGGATGATACTTTTACTGAATATGTCACAAAATGTTCTATATTCTAACTAAAGCTTATTTTTGGCTTTATTAGAAAATTAAACCTTAAATTTAAATAAACTTATTTTATTTTACTTTATAAGCCAACCCTTTAATTTGAATTTTGGACTGTTTTGTAAAAATATCTGATTTATCTTTTTTCTACCAAACTCATATTCATCCATCTCAAACTTTTCACATATTTGTCAAATAGATCTCATCAGAAAATTAGAACAAAATTGATTTTGTTAAAATTGTATGCTTAAAAGTTTAATGATAGATATTGATTTATGCATAATTATATTGAGGCCTAAAAGTGAATTTGAAGTCAGTAATGACTACTAGATTTAGATGAATGTTATTTGATTGAAATAGAACATCAAAATTAATATTTTTATAATATATCTGGCATATAAAAAAGTGGTCTTAGGTGACATACAAGCGTTATTATATTCCCTTTAGGCTTATATTGACGTTGAAATTTTTACCAACACTAACATAACATATTAAGGCTTAGAAGGCATTATAAATATAAATAAATCTTTTATTAAAGTAACAGTATGATTGTTTGTTTAACCACTGAAACGATAGGGTTATCTTTTGCAGTAAAGATATCTTCACCCTCGCCCCTGGAAAAATCATCCCCTATTTTTTTCCTTTTATAACTAAAAAGGGGGAAGGGGGTTGGCAACCCTCTACCTTTCCTCTGTGCTTCTAGGGGCGGATCCGCTAGTATAGAATATATGGAGACTTAATTTATCTATTTCCATATATTAATTTATTATGTATGTATTGTAAATTGTTTAATATTTATTATAATATCTTTATCTAGATAACCAAGTTATCTAATAATTAATTACTTATTCATTACTAATTAATAGATATTAATCAAATGATTTTTTCTTTTACAAATATATCTCTATCAATTGATGTATAAAGAAATATTTCTAATTTAAGGGTGACAGAATATGATTTGAACATATAAAAAAGCTTTGATATTGTTATCTATCGCATCGTATTATAGACATACTTCTGCGGATATTAAAATGCAAGTTATAAGATCAAAACCAGTTTTGTTAGTCCAGAAGGCACGGGGTAACAAAACTGGCATTAAAATTATAATTTTCATTTTTATATTAGTGAAACATTATCTGTAATACGATGCTATAAAGGATTTCTTGACTTTTAATAATTAAAAAGTATTATTAGATTTAAATTAAATAAGCTACTTTGCCTTGCTACTTATTGAAATGAATGTCCTTGTTCTATTAAATTTAAATTTTATGGCCACATATATTACAAGACCTGGCTTAAGATATTGCCAATTGTTTGTCTTCAATTCAATAGGATGGTGTCAAAACAAAAACATTAAAAAATCGTTTGCATCTTAGCCTAAGCTCTGGCATGACTCAAGACATATTTTGCTTTGCCAAATGCATGACATTAATAGAAATAGGTGAAACTTGTAATCTTCATCTTTACTTCTATCAGATCAAGGAAAAGGTTTGAATAAAAGCAACTTTAAATTATTGCTAAAATAATTGTAACCATTAGCTTAATTGTAAGAGAACTAACAAAGACAATTAAATAGAATGAAAGATGAACACTAGCTTCCATTCAAACACTGAAGATAACATTCTTAAAGATAACCTAAATTATAGTCACGCACCTGACAATGCAGTATTTAAAAATAAACTAAATAGGGAAATTGGAAAATGATGCAACATATTTTAATTAATAAATAAAAGATTTGACAGGCATTATCAATAATATCTGAATAGGATTAGTAGCAAATTGATAAATAGTTTTAGTATCTGCGAATAAAAAACATATGAAAAAAGCCATGTGAGGGACATAACTTAGATATTAGAAAAAAAAGGAATTGTCATTTAAGTGATTTAATTTCTAAATTCTAAGTGAATTCTGCTTGACACACACACACACACGCGTCCAAATTTGGGTAAATCAAATATTTGTTTTCTAATCTACAAGTCAAATCATTCTTATTCACTTATGCATAACAATGATTTAAAAATTGGTGGATAAAGCAACACAACCTAATAATATTTTTTAATCAAAACAGTCTATTTCATATTCTTGTGTGCAGTTTAGTAGGAAGTTCCTTTTTTTAAAAGAAAACTAACTTCCGTTCCTTATGTAACCCTATTCGTCCCACTTTGTCAAAGTAAAGAGTAGCTCCGCTTAAATATAGAGCTTTTCCATACTGGATATAATTTAAGAACAATCCAAATTAATTGTATTTGCTTTAAAAGAAAAAAAGTACAGAAACTTTTAAAAATATTGAATTAATCCATGTTTTATTATATCCAATGCAAGTCCATAGAAATCTAGAATTCATGCCTAGTACTTAGCTTTGTTTAATAACCATTTAATTTGTGGCCAAGTTATACCTTTAGTTTTGATTACCAATTGTAAGCACTAGTGCCATGTATGTTTGCCATTAAGTTGCAATAGTTATAATAGTTATTTATTGCATCGTATTATAGACAGCTTTTATTGGATACTAAAAATTCTAATTAAATAATTAAAACCAGTTTTGTTATCCCCGAGCGGTTGAAATACCGTGCTAACAAAGCTGGTACTAATATTTGATATAAATTGTATAAACATTAGTGAATGCTCATGGTCATAATTGCTTAATTTTGTCAACTATGCCATAATTTAAATGTACGTTAGTCATTAAGTAAAGTTTATTTGTAAATTTTCTTTTAAAAATTCTTGAATTACAATTAAAACAATTTATGTCAAGAGTTCTACGTTAATAATGGATGAACATGGGTGGGCAAACACACATTAAATGTAGAAACCTATTTTATAAATAATATTTGATATTTGTATTACAATTATTTTTTGGTTTTGAAGAAACACTTATTTTAGGCCCATGATTATTTGGAATTAAATTGTTATGTTTGTTAATAGCCAGGGATCTTAAGGAATAGACAATGGCCGATCGGTTTATTTACATTCCCAATGAAGACACACAATATTACCCCTTCTGTGGATTACAATTATTGATTGAAACAATTGGACACTCAACTTAATGAACCAACCAATCAAAATTCAATAAATTCCTCAAAGTTGTTCGGTCAACGAATAAGAAAACTTTATTATAAAACTTTGGGGACTAGCCTAATAAACAGCCCAATGTCGCCTTCCTCCCTGGTTAATGACTCAATAAAACTATTTAGGTTATTTTAAGTTGCAAAAAATAATACTTGTAATAAATTAATCAATTAAGTTATGTATTATTAATTTAATAACATTTAACTAAGCTCCGAAACAGCGCTTGCCGCAGAATGAATGACGAATCTTTAAATTCTGGTGATAGTTGTATTTTTAATTAGCTGTAACGGTGGCAACTTGAGATGCTTCTAATTCATATTTTTAGCTGTAGTTGATTATTTGCTGTGATCATTTGTCATTGTGACGGTTGTTTGTGACTGCAGATTGCGGTTATGCTGCCGAATGCTTAAATATTGTCAGTACGCCTATTTTCGGCAGTTGTGACTGCTTCTGAAGGCTGCTTTCGTGCCTTGTCTTGCATGAAAACAAACAATAATAAAGAATAAAAATAATATAAAACAATGTATTAAAAACATACATTGAGCTGAGTAAACACAAATATATTTTTATTATAGCAGAAAGTGCAAACAAAATGTTATAGAAAATGTATACATTCTATACCAGAGTTGGATAGGATATCGTCATGACACGCAAAATTGAAAGGAAAATTATTGATATCAGTTCTATTGCACACTATAAACACAATGAAATATGAGATTGAAAGACTTAAAAGCCATGTAATAGGTAAAAAGGGGAAAAAGAAAATAAAATAAAAGTTCAAAATTTAAAGTTAAAAAATAGTTGACCATTGTACAATTATTTTTAGAGTTAGACATGCCTTTATAGAAAACGCGATACGCTTAAAAAGTATTGATAGATACTTAATTAAGATTTAAATTTACACCAAAAAAGATCTAAAATAGGACATTTCCTATTGGTCTATCTTTGTAATACTGATTCTATGTACAAAAAAGTGTTTAATGACTCAATAGTGAAGTTATTTTGACCTGTGCGTGAGAAAAAATTAGGGAAATCAAGTGAAGAAAGACGGCAGGGGAATAAAGTAAAAAAGAAAGATTATGTGTAAGATAAAAATAACAACAATGAAAACATTCAAAATAATTATATCACACGCACTCACTTAACTAATTAATATACAGTATAATCAGATGAATAATAGTTACTTTTCGCATCGTATTACAGACAGCTTTTCGAGGATATTAAAATGAAAAATAATAAGATTAAAATTCCTCGTGGCTGACAAAACTGGTATTGATTTTATGTAATTTACATTTTAATATTCGTGAAAAATTGTCTCTAATACGATTCTTTAATTGATTTAGAGTGTGGCTCAGAACTAGTTCTAATCCAGCTGATATCAACTGGTTTTGAAGCCTTACTGGAAATTACATTATAGAGTAGCCTTGCTGTAAAAATGAATATCAAAGATTCTGTAAAATTTGAGCAAAAAAAAACTTTTGACATATAATTTGAAATTGTTCCAACACATTACGTCAGCTTACAACAATTTTATTTTCTCCTTCAAATTTAAAATTAAATTTTTTGATGGATTGCATATTTCATGTTTTCAATTTTCATTATTCAAGCATTTAATGGTTTTTCCAGTACAGCTTCGAAACCGATTAATATCCGCTGGATTAGAACCGATTCTTAGCCATGCTGAATAATTATGTAAAACATTTAATTACATACAATTATAATAATACAAATAATAAAATCTTATAATTTTTTATTTTAATATCCGCAGAAAGCTGTCTATAATACGATGCGATGATTTAAAAAAATATTTCTTGAATCCAATATACGTTTATGCCCAATTTTCACGGAAGCTCATTCCAGGTCCAAAAATAAAGGAGAATTTAATCACTACAGCCGTTCTCGAGATCTAAGACATCATATTCCTTGATTAAATCTTAATTGCATGGATTGGAACCTCTTAGCTTCTTATATTTGGGCAAATTATTGAAAGCAATGAACTCAAAATTTTGCAGTGGCATGTCGCGTGAGCAAAACCAAA
>LS052476.1:13299-24882 GCA_900241095.1 Acartia tonsa | reverse complement strand
GGTGTTGAAATGGATTACCATTGTTGGAAAAACATTCATTTTGAATAGTGTAGTATTTTTTAGGATTCTTCTTTAGTGTTTTGATACTACGTTACGCTACGCCCCTAGCATCTAGGGGCTCTGTATTCGAAGTGTCATTGAGGGGCTAGAAAAGAGCTTAAAAGTCTATAATCTGAAAATAAAATACACTTAAATCACCACAGGACCTATGTAAAGTTTACCTAAATTAGAAAAGCCAATCAATCAAGTAGTTTATATAATAGGGTTGTCCAATTATTTCAGTTAATGTATTGTCTTAAATTATTTTAAAAGCTCATAAAAATACAATATGGAAAGAAAAAATTAACAATTATAGATCATCAAATTGGCAAATCTATCGAAAACTGAAAATAAATAGGCATTACTTAAAACAAAAGGAAAAATTATAACATCCGGGGCTAACAAAATTTGTATAATTTTATTATTTGTATTTTGATGTTACAATGCTATACATGATTTCAGTACTACTGAGAACCAGTTCAAAATCCAGCGGATATTAAACGGTTACGAAGCCATACTTGAAACGAAAATTCTTAACTTGATTTAAATTACCTTAATTTCACAAACATTCTTACATACGATTTACTGAATTATTGTATGAACACTGCTGAGCTTTTTTTGTGTTATAGTGATATTACTCTTTTGTATACTGTCTGAAATTGATAGGTTTCCACATGCAAACTATAACTAGAAACAGGGGATTATTCCAGGGATGTAGGGGACATTGGCCTGTTTCTTAAACTAGGCCACAAAGTTTTATTATTAGTATAGTCCCTTTCGTGGCAAAGCCTCTTAAGGAGAGATTCGTCGTATTTTTAAAATGTCTTTTGATAGGTTATTTTAGGTTATGTTAGGTTATATTGGGTTAGTTGATTGTCCTGCAGGGTTAATCAATTGGTCCGGAGGGTAAGGATCCACCAGAGTGACTAGAAATAGGCGTTGCCACAAAAGGGACTATACCCACATTTTCTTATTCGTTGGCTCAACATTTCGAAACGTTTCTAAACGTTTTAACTGCTGATTGTAATCTACAGCAGAAACGGTAAAACATCATTGTCTTATCCCTTTAGTTCCCTTTGGTTAATCGCTTTATTGACAGTTAAAATGTAAAAAAAGTTTGTTGCTTATATTTTAAATTGGTATTATTGTTATTACAGATTTTTATGTAAATTATTTAAGAAGATCCAGCCGCCTTTACAAAGGCTACGAATGTTAAACAAATTTTAAGTGGGGTAGATTGGATGCAGTTGAGGATTGTATAATATTTTCCGGCTGTCTTTGCTGCTGTAGTTTCTCGATTTAAAGACTACGGCTTCGAATTGGATAAAAATTGCTTGCTCAATACAGCTTCTAAAACTGCAATTCTCATTTGCTAAAGAAAGAATTAATTAAAGCTTTTTTGAAAAATGAAATATTTGAACATTTAATTGCATATTTTTTTATTTCAGGTATTGCACTTGGCACTGAGGTCAAGTTCTCGAGTCCCGACCTAGGTGGATTTTTCATCCGCCATGACGAGGACCCACTGCACCGTCCTCCCGCCATGGAAGACGGCGATGGCGGGAGCCACCATCCTGGCGTAGCGGAAGTAAAGTCTACACAGTTTACTGTCTTGGATACCAAACAACCTGTTACTGTCAGGAAAGTTATCAAAAAATTTTGATGAAAATTAATAAGAGTGAAAGAAACTAAATTTTTTTAAAGTTTTGTTGAAAATACCTTAATATTAAAGTAAAAGAATCAAAGGATAATATAATCATTATATGAAAGTAACAGTGTGTGTCTGTCTATGCTGATGGATCTCGCTAACCGCTGAACCGATAGGGTTCTCCTTTACAATGAAGCATCTCATAGGTCCTGGGAAGGTTTATAACTATATTGAGAAGGGTACCGCCACCATCCCAAGAGAATTCGCCAAAAAACTAAAAAAAATATTAGTGCCGCCTAGCGGCCCTTTAGATATTTTTAGTAAACAGCTGAGCTTAGCATAGATCGAAAAGAAAACATTTTACGTGCCGCTAGAGGCCTCTTGGGGCGTAGCTGCTAATATATATAAAGAATTTAAAAGTAATATAATGATAAAGAATCTAAATGTTGTGTTTAATAAAAGACAGAAAAATGCCATATTATAATATTGTATGGTCCAATAAAAAGTAATGTATAACGTCTGGTCCTAATATATTTAGCCAATAATATTACAGTTAGATTCATGTTTGGTTTAATGTGAATTGGTACAGCCAATGTTCTATGTTATCGTGGAATGGTTTAGGCCCAATATTGTAAAAATCGTCTAATTTAATAAACCAATTGTCCATTTCAAGATTTATATTATAAATGTTTGACTTCTCCACATAAGTGACGAACGATTGCGATACAAAAAATTTCATTGACTTTTATTAGATGTCGTTTCTCAAAAATAAAAGATCCATTTCTCTAAACATAGAGCTTTGATTCAGTAATGTAATTTATTTATCATATATAAATATGGAACAATATCAATACACTGCTAACCATTCAGTTATTTAACTGTACTATATATATTGCTAAGAGAAATATCGCAAAAAGCTGACTCCAAATATAGAGGACTTTGCACAAAACACTGCACTGTGTTTCTGTAACAGACAGCATCCCGCGGATAGTAAAATAAAATATAATAAGATTGATTTCCTTTTTGTTGGCACTGAGTTGGCCTAGTCTAACATGACCTTCTTATTTTATTATTCCTTTATTACGATACGATACATGATTTTCCAATATGGACAGAACCTGTTCGGAACCATTGGATATTAATCGGTTTCGCAGCCATGCAGACTTAAAAACTTAAATGATAAATATTTTAAAAGCATAAAAAGTAGATTTTACAAATTTTATTTTACTACTATAATTTATACTAGCGGCTATGCCCCCTAGAGGCCTCTAGGGGCACTCGAGTTGAGGAGGAGGGGGGAGGGGTAATTTTTTCTGGAAGCGATTTAAATTGGGAGGGTAATGATACCTTCTCCCAAAATTGTCCTAAACCTTCCCGGGACCAATTAGCAGATAAATTGTAAAGGATCAGTGGTTCAGCGGTTAGCTAAATTCTTTAAAAATGTCCACGAATATACCATTGTGATGAACTACTGTAATCAAGTGTCGCAGTGTAAAATTTGTACAACAAGACTTAATGTTAAACTCTCCAAGGAGAATAAAAAATAAAAGAGTCTATTACTTAGAATAATGGCATAAAGGAAATAGGATTTTTTACAGAAATTCAGACAGAAACAAAAAAAAACCACACATAGGTAACATAAAGAAATATAGCCTTTTTTTTCATTTACATATCAGCGGACATCTGTTCTCTTAGTAATTACATTGTATCGAAAATCAGCAGCTTCGCCCCTAACCTTGGAGTTTTTTTTTCTGATAAGTTCTGCTTTATATTATAAAGTTCTTGTAGCTTTCTAACTTTCTATGAAATTGTAATCTATTGTCTAAAGTCTTTAAAGTTTAAATTGTGCAATGAGAATAAATTATTGTTGGAATATCTCTTTAGTATATCCTGCAGTTACTTTATAATTCATACTGTCTGGCTTTACTTATATTTTAGTAGGAAAACTAGAATATTTATATGTATATTATTTAAATTAGTAAGATTATTATCTGTAGCTTAAGACTTCGTAAATAACTGAACTAATTATGAAAGCTTTCTATAGATCTCGGGTTTGTTTTAAACAATTAATCTTTAGATCTTAGTTTCGGGATGGTTTTAGGCTATTTTTCGCATACAGAGCACCTAATTTAAAATAAAGTAGATACGCTTCATATATTTCTTACTCGATTTTGAGCTTCGATTATACCTATAATTAAAATTATTATGTCCTTGGACAGACGGGCAAATCCTAGTTAAAAAGTAGCTTCGAGTCTACTTAGACTGTATCCCTTATGTGAAAGAAATTTTTTAATATTAATTGGTTCCGCCTGTTAAAACCCAGGCATTCCATAATCATATCCTATTACTTCCAACCAATACAATCCTAATATTAGGGCCCTATTTCTGAAATCATGGACGTTGTCATCCTTGTTTTAAATAAAATATTAGAGAGGAAGGGAGGAAGTATAAAGAGCGCCATTAATATCCATTTCATTTTCCTTCGGCCCCAAACTTTTTATACTTCTCAGAAAGAAATGGTTCACAAAATATTAATGCTTTTCATTTATAACAATTACTTCTTGCATACCCCTCTGTTAAGCTTAATAGGGGGAAAATTGTCTTAAATTTTGGTTGTTAACATAGACTAGCCACCATTTATTGGTCAGTTCGATCATACAGTAGCAGGGGAGGAGTCGGGGTAAAGGGAGGTATCGTTATTTTAGCCAGCTACAAGTTTCACTTTATTAAAAATACATGATAATCTGCTGCAAGATCTAAGTAATAATCTATTAGGATACTCAATTTTGACATAGTATGTATTATCGACTAAAATGTTAGGAAGTTTGTTTAAACTGCATGTTGATAATTGACCACTTTGTTTAAAATTGCCATAAAGTCGACAAACACTATGAAATTCTTATCAACACTATGCTTCTAGGTCTAACAGTGTAATTGAGGGTTGGTTTCGACGCGTTTTTGTTGGTTAATCGTTTCTTTAAACTGTTGTAATTAATCATTCAGTTTCTTCCATTGTTTCTATTTAAACGAGTATATTTTCAGTTGCATAAATTAATATTTACATATATTTTTCTTTTAGGAGCTTAGCTACTCTATATGCAAGTGGACAGTAACTATATACTCTACAACTAACTTTGTCCGTGTAGTCGATCATAATTCTAAATATCTTCGCATTTTTTATCTAATTAACTCAACATATGATAATAGATTTAATGACATGGGAAAATTCTTCAATTTAGGTTGCTACTATAGACCTCATTTATTTGTCTGTTTGTTCATCTAGTAGGGAGGGTGTAGGGTGTGGTTGAGGGGTATCGTTTTTTTAGCGAGCATCAAATTATTAACGTACATAAACATCTGATGCAACATCCAAGTAATTATATATCGATTCATGTCAATGTTAACTAATCTTGTAATGGTTTTATATTTATTATTTCTTACCTTAATTTGATTAAAAGAGAAAAGATTTATTATTCAACTTGCAAGATAAAAGGTAAAAGTGTGGTACCAAATGTTAGACATTAATTTTTTGTTACATTACAAAAGTGCATCATTTATAAAATAAAGAAAATGAGAACACTGTGTAAATGTATGTTAACAAGGAAGACTGTGTCCATGGCCATCCTAAAAAATGAAAATATGTCTGTCTGTTTTTCTGTACCGAAGGATCTTGCTAACCGCTGAACTAATATGGTTCTCCCTTACAATGTAACTTCTCATAGGTCCAATGAAAGTATCTAATTATTTTTTACGGGAGGGAAAACACCTTCATAAGATAAATCAGTTAGAAAAAATTACCCCACAAAAATAATTTTACTATTACTTTATAAAAATCAAGTTGAAATTGGGATGGTAAACTCCCTCCCCTACTCCTTGGAGTGCTACTAGAGGCCCCTAAAAGTATAGCCGCTTGTTACAATGAAAATAAACAGAACATCCTTGTATAAGAAAAGCTTTGCTTTGAAATATTAATGTAGCTATCCTTAATGTCAAAAAACTTTGCTGGCTACTTTACTCAAGTGGTGTGAAAGATACATTAGGAACATTTTTAGTTTTTTATATAACTTGGGATTTTGCCATAAAGAAACTTACATCTTTCTCCTATCATTCTTTTTAATACTTATATGACTATCTATAAATAGTCTAAAACTATCTTGGTTCCTGTAAAAGAATATGGTCGAGCTGTTTAAAACCAAAAATTTAAAACGGGTTATTATAAATGAAGACAAAGTCCAAAATGTGTCAAAAATGATCCATGTGACTTAATAAACATGAGGGATTATCCATCTCTTTTCTAGGGGTTTTCTTTTCCACTTCTCCTCTCATCTCCCTCATTTTATTACGTTACATGGATCATTTTTGACACATTTGCTTTGTCTAAATGAAAACTAATAAACATTATTTATCGCATCGTTTTTATACACAGCTTTCCGCGGATATAAAAATGAAAAATTATAAGATTTGTTAGCCCCGAGTGACCGAAGGTTAGGGATATTCTTCGATACAACCAGACAAACAAACAAACAGTTATCCTGTTACTTTTATATAAGGATATTAGGTTAATATCTTAAGTAGACAGAGAGAGAAAATAATCAAATAATGAAAGAAAATTTGAGATTGTCTGAAATGCATGCATGCAGATAAGTACCCAGATTTATCCAACATACACACACACGCACACACAAACACTCGCGCAGACACACACACACACCTACACGCACACACACACAAAGAATAAAAATATCAGCAGAGATAGATGAAATTAATGGAGGTAAATTTCTGGATAAAAATGGGGTAATTCCTTCACTCAGAGCTTGACAGGTATAAAGGGCTAAGACAATGAACGATAAATATATCCTCCCCCAGATGAAGCTATTTAATATTGGTGAGTTGGAAGATAGGGTAGAAGATTGATCTAACTTTCATTGTCCTGTACCTCCCTGGTTATTGCAGTTTTGCTGCATTTTCACCTGAATACTCTAATTTTCATTTCTTACATCAAAAACACAAGGTTTTAAAAACGGGTAGACACATTGATCTTGAGGATAAGACAATGGGAGTTAATTTAATATACAATTACTTGCCTCTTCTGTATATTGAATTTATTGGTTAAAATTTTAGACAAATTTAGTTGGGAACCAACCAATCAAAATCCAAAAAATTACCCAAAGTTTTGGAGTCAAAGAATAACTTTGGTTGTCAGTGTAATTTACAGTCCAATGTCTTATCCCTACCTGTGTAGACAATAAAGCAGATAATAGATATTTATAGTTGATTATTTATTTAATCTAATTAAAGTTAGTTTTAAAACTTTAACATATGTTATTTAAGGATATTAAAGCAGCTAAGAATAACTATGTTGCCTCCATTTTTTGTGCCAGTTAATGATAATAATTTATTTTAGATATTTGATTATTTTCTTTCAAAAAACTTAAAGCAAGTCTTTGAAGAAAAGATTTAAAAACATACATTTGAATCTATATATAGCAATTTTCGAGAAAAGGATTTTTCTACCTGTATTGAAAACCTTGATGTACAGATTAATGTCAGTGTATTACGTTAATGCTAAACCTTCTATTATGAAATTACTGTTGTGTAGTGTAGTGATGCACTTTAGAAACTAGGCATCATTTACAGGGATTTTTTACAGCTGCAGTTTTTACCCTCTTTATTTCTTCTAGTCTTTGTGCTCTACTTTAAAACTCTCCTTTTTTTCTTACTTTTCGTGTCTCTTTTTTCCTCCTTAGTTATCTCAAACATCAAAAAATCTAATCTTAAAAATACCCAAACTTGAACAGACGGTTTTTCAGGTTTATACCATCTAGTTATCTTGCCAAAAAAATTAAACTATTATTATTATTGAATTTATATTGCACGAGTAAAAAGGTAGAAGTTACAATTTTTCAATTGATCATTGACAGTATGAAATACTGTATGAATTTTGATATTTTAATTAGTACATTAACGTTCAACAATATCCTTTATTAAAAAGTATATTTCATCTTTTTATAGATATTTCTTATCCTTTGATTCCTAATTTAATATATTTATTCCATGCATATCACATACTTGTACCAGAAAGTTATACCAAATATATACTTCATAACTAGACTAACACAGACAGACAGATAGACATTGGTCAATAGATTATGTACAGACAGACTTGTGATAGACACCTAGGATCTAAAGGGACCAGACAATAGCCAATAAATTGATTTACATCCTTAATTATGATACACAAAATTACACCTTCTGTAGATTATAATCAATAGTTGAACCGCTTGTACACCTAGCTAAATGAACAAACCAATCAAAATTAAATAGAAGTCCCAAATGTTGTTAAGCCATCGGATAATTAAACGTTATTATAAAACTTTAGGGACTATTGTAACAAACATCTCAATGTCCACTCCCTTCCTGGATGGACAGATAGACTTATAATTACTTGTCTATCAATGTATACATGCATTGCATATTGAAATAACTTTAATATACCCTAAATAAAACTTGAACCTCTATATAATTTAAAATTTATCACAAAGTTTATGTAAATTACGAGGGATATAAAGGGATAAAATAATATACATCCCAACAAAATTACCCCTTTATTCATTATAAATAAAGGTTGAAACGTTTAGACACTCAACCTAATGGACCAACCAAGCAAAATTTAAAAAAAAAAGTCCCCAAAGTTGTTGAGCCAACGAATAAGAAAACGTTTACAAAACTTTTGGGAACTTTCGGGACTAGAGTGTAAAAACAGCACAGTGTCCCCTCACTCCCTGGGAAATTACATGTAGGAAAGTTAGAGACAAAATTTTCTTTCGAACTTAATTCAATATATCAATGAGGGATTTAACAAATAGGGATAACTCTATTATTAATTTTTATAAAAAAAAAACACTATAAGTTAATACAATAAAAATTAGAAAATCGTATAATAGTTGAATGTTGCAGACTATTATTGAAATAATAAATTGACCTTTTAAGATCTGCGACATCTTGCATGATTGTTCTTTGTTTTTATCAGATTAAACATGTTGACATTTGCAAAAATCAATTTTGTTCTATTTTATAGTACACATATATATATGTACTTGTACATATAGCTGGTTGGTTATTGTCTACATATTTAGATTAATATTGTATGGATAAAGCTAAACAAATGTACATAAAACTATGCTAGTAGCTAGCTGGCTTTAACACTTTTTAGGCTTTTGTTTAAGAATCCCATGAATTTATTATTACTAGAAGCAATTTATAACCTTTGTCTGAAACATATTAATTTGTAGAGCCTGCTTGCAAGCCATGGCATTTCTTCTAATCTTGTAATCTGTTTGTTTTTTTATATAAAACAATTGATTTAAACACTTAAAGTTTAAGGTTGCTTATTTTGAGTTAGTTTTAACATTATTATAAAAACGGTCCTCCTGATATGTTTTACCCTTGTTATTTGATCCATTATGTATTGATGCATTTCATTGAACTTTGGGTTTATTAAGTCTGCACTACTTAATAATACATCTCAGGAAGGGAGAGGACAATGGGAGAAAAATTTTATTTAAATTTATTTTCATTCCATTTATTGTAGGTCATTCTAATAGCTAATGTCAGAACTTTTAATTTGTGAGGGATTATTTTTTCCTGAGGTTCGTGACCATAACTTCAATACAATAATTAACATTTGTAAAGAATTTTAATTAGTTTATATCAGACCAAATACATGGGTTTAGATAGTACTGTTGTAGGGCAATTTGTTTTAATAATTAAGTTTCGAGCAATTATTATATTTTACATTAGAAATGTAGAAAATCTTTGGTTGAATATCAAAGCTAATCAGTCATTTGCCACAAATAATACTGAAGCATTTTTTACATTTGACTTTTTCACCCTAACTTATTTTCATAGAAGTAAGGAATTAATATCCTAAATGAAGAAAAAAACAATAATGTTAACAAGGATGAAAACATCCATAAAAGCAAAGCTTCGAAATCAAACGGTAGATCAAACGAACATGAACACTTAACAAACAGAATATCAATTTAAAAGTACAAACAAAATTGCATATTTACGTTATCCAAGGAATATAAAAATAGCATGTTTTAAATGGAAGTACGGACTTTCTGGTAATGATTTTAGAGCTTTTATGCTTTCTAAATCGTAACTAATTGTTACATGAATAATCATTCAAAGTTTGAAATCGATTGGACAATTCTAACATGCCTTAATTAACGAAAAGAGCTAACTGTGACGTACAGACCATAATTATAGATAAGCTTCGCTTTAAAAGGTGTATCATATCATATATTAAAGAACATATTAACATTTTGTTCAATATTAATTATAAAAGTTTTATGTAAAAATTCTAAACTTGTAGACATTTCCAATATTTTAACTTTAAATTTTAAAATATCAGGAAATTTAAATCTCAATATTTCTTGAAAACATTTTGAAAGAAAAAGGTCGCATTATAAAATTCCATCAATTTTAAGATTAAGTTTTACTCGAGTTCTCTGAAAAATAGATTCAATTTTATCTTCTTAGTTCAAAACTTAAAGAGTATATTTGCATATTATCTGCTTCAAGAAGATTTTTCTAAATTTAATCACGAAACACAAGATTTTAAAAAGTACTATCTTATTAATTCAAATAGAGTTTTTAGATTAAACGGTTATATTTAATGTACATTTGACCTAAAACTAGCATTTAATAACTTTTTTAATTACATAAAAGCTTAAGGTATAAAAGTACTTTAATCTTATGATAACTAAATAATGACCTCAGGGCCTCATATGGACCATTTACAAGTCAGGAGACAGTTTACCCAAATCTGAACCAGAACAACGACGACGACATTTCAAATCTGTATCAACCTGGACATCTGGACTTTACTGCACATCTAGGTAAATCTTTTCTTGTAATTTCTGCCAGTTCTGAACCAAGTGTATTTAGATTTGAAAAGCAGTTTAAATATGTGATTCCATAAGCAAAAACTGGTTGAATTTCTATCTTTAATACAGAGTAGAACGATTTCTTTCCGTCCGTATGTCGGAAGCTTAAGTTCTCGATAACAGCTGAACCGACAAGCTTGTGCTGTGCTTCTCAGGGTATATATGTACTTTCTGGTTCAGCGGTGGTTCTAAGCTATTTTCTTGGGGGTTGACACCCCCTTCCTGAAATTGTATATATAGTGTAAAGTGACCCTTTTAGTTAAAATAAAATAAATAAGATGATCATTGATATCGAGGAAAAAAGATCAATTGTAGAGAATTATCTCAAATGTTTATATAAATCAGACTTAAGAAAAGTATAGACCATTAGACGTAAAAGCTTTTGATTTCTTTTAGTCTCTCAGAATAAATTAAATTTTATGACCTGCCTAGGAATTTATTTAATTGAGTCTGAATTTTATCAAATTTCTTCTTTCTTGTAAAACATTCTTGATTTTAGGATTGCTTAGAATAGGGTTGCTATGCTTTTAAATAATGTTACCTATAGTTTTAAAATAAAATGTAAAACATGTAAATTGTAAATATATAAAAAGTTAAATAATATTTGGGGATTAGAAATAAAGTAATTGCTTTTCAAACTTCAAAACATGGAGATTAAATTGTTTACTTTTTAAAGTGGAAATTTTATGAATTTTTGTATTATAATAGATTTTGAGTATACTTGGATACTATGACAGAGGAAAAATTGTCGTCCATTTAGCTTGCTACCATGGACATCGTTATTGGCCAGTTCGTTCATCCAGTAGGTGGGAAGGTTATGGGGTAACTATAAAAAAAGGGGGAAATCGTTATTCTAGCCTGCTGTAAGTTTAACTTTATTAGAAAACATGAAAATCTGATATAAGATCCAAGTAGTAATATATCCATTTTTATTAAATGTTATGT
>LS052473.1:5695-17745 GCA_900241095.1 Acartia tonsa | reverse complement strand
ATCTTTTATAGGAGCTGAGTAAATCCCATTTCCCCCATAGCGTTACGGACGGACTGACGGACAGACAAAGTGAATTATAGAGTAGCTTTTTACTAAAAAACTTATTGATCAAGAAAGTTTTAGTATTCAGACCATTCTTTCATCATATTCGAGGGAGAAAATCATACTCAATTTTATAAGCTTCACTTTTGTGGATATTATGATCCTAGTTGTATAATTATATCGTTAATAATAAGATTTACTTTTTCTCTAGTTTATGAATAAAATTATGTTTGATTCATATACATTTTCCTCATTAATTAATATATATATATGTCACGTTCTTTTCTTGTGTTTTTTTCCTCTGTATGTCTGTTCGTGCATCTGTCGGTCAGTCAATCCGTAACGCTATGATTAGGAAAATATGATTTTCTCGGATGCTATTTAAGATAGAAATTATTAGAGAAGATTCCTATAACCTGTACGCTTTTTGTTATACTTGGTTTTGTCCGTCTGTCTGCTGTTTATTCTTCAAAAGACAAAGATACTTTTTTATTAAGGTTTCGTGACTTTTTTTTTTTTGCATATTCTCTCTTTTTTTGTGGCAACTCAAAATGTGCTCTATAAATAACTTTGTAAGTTTGTCCAACCACGTTATCCTATGCTTTACTATTTATGGATGTTGTTATTCTTGTTGCTTATTTGTAGTGCAGATACTACATAGACAGAGTTTGTCTGTCTGGCTGTCTGTATTATGTCAGCCACGTCAATATTTATAAAGCTATATACACGACATACACCTTTAAATGGTACATATATAGAAAAAGCTTTAATGATTGGGTTAAGCCTAAAATAGGGGGTAGATATACTTTCATAATGTACCAGACAAACTGTATAAAACCAAATCATAAAATCAAAAAATACTTAAATCGAATAATAATTTAAATATTTTGTTTGTTAGAAATAATTCATTTTGATTTTATAACAAATTAATTTTCTAGAATTTTATTTGAAATTATAATTATTTTAAAAGTTATTGCTAAAAGGATGGAGAGACATTTTCTGTGAAATAAGATATGAAACAGAATTTATAAAATTGAGAATATTTTATGTAACAATAAATTATTTCATTCAGATTATTGGTAAAACTGATTTTTATATTCTGAAAAATACTTTTAATGGCTTCACTATTGAAAGCAATGCTATTTCATGATTTTAAATGCTTATTTGTTAAGCCTTGCTTCTACAAAAGATACACGTATGAAACTTCTTGCCAATATTCCCTTCATTGTGCAATGTGCACCATAATTAATTATAAAAAATCTATGGTAGTCTGACTGCTTTTAAGCAGCTTTTCTGGTTTCGTGATTTTAAGTTTTTGCTTATTCTCTTTCTTTTCTTTGTTATGATAACAGATAATCTGTTATATAACTCACTTTCTCCGTTTGTCTCAGCTCCTATCAATAACGAAATTAATTCGGAAAAAAATCACGAAACCTATACGCGTTTTTCTGCTGTCGTTGGGGGGCAACACATCGTAAAATTGACGACATCTCCATTTTCCCCCCAAATAATATTTTAGATTTATTTTGCTTGTTGGTTATACCTATTCCTGCGTTTGTCTACTTCATAATAGTTTTGTTATTCGCTACTTATGGATGTTGACATCCTTGTTTCACCCTAATATTTACTAACTACAACTTTATCATTAATTCTTTTTTTTGGTTATAGGTCGAACTGAATCAGCTAATTCCGACCATAGAGCAAGTATATCAGATATTTTAACAGGTTGATTTTTGTAGCACAGCTTCTCTATAAATAAGACGACTTTGTACTTCCGTCAGTCCATCTGATATGTGCACCTTCCCCCCCCCCTGAAAGATTATAAACTCGTTCTAATATTTTGTCCCTCAACTTCCAATTTTAGTTTTTGAAAGAAAAAAAAATGTTGTGAACATTTTTCTGGATTTCTTTTGTGAGGTTGTATATGCCCTGTCCCGAAATAGTAGTAAACATGTTCTCAAAAAAACTTTCCTGTATAAAGGACAACCATATAATTCACCAATTCGCTACTCACAAACATCCTGCTACTTTTATATAAGAATAAAGAAATTAAACGGCAATGACGGACCCATTCACAACAGATTACCACGCTATGTAATTTTAAAAGATGACTTAAATACTTAATACAGGATTTGCAGCGGAGCATCGACCAAGTTTATCAGACATCCTATCCCAAGAGAATCAATTGCTAGAGTGGAGAAGTGGGGCAGGTAGTTGTTTTGTGTCAACACCCAGAGATAAAAAGGGATAAGACGTTGGCCAATAAATTAATTTACAATACTTCCGCAATGATGCACAAAATTACCCCCCTCTGTAGATTACTATTAATGGTTGAAATTTTTAGACACTTAACTTAGTGAATCAACCAATAAAAATTTTAAAAGTCCAAAAAGTTGTTAAGTTAACTAATGAGAAAACTATATTATAAGACTAGTGTAATAAACAGCTAAATACCCCCTCCCTCCTTGATGTTCATCCCATGAATAGGAATGAGACTGCTTATTGGAAAATTTAATTTTTATGATTCACATAAGAGTCTCTCTAGATCCTAAATTTATCCAAAATAAGCTTTGATTCTAGAACCCATAGTCAAAGAGTTTTAAATCCCTTGTCCGATGCCTACAACCATGGATTAACGGCACCTCTAGCTACATTCTTAAAACGTTTTTCACTACTTACATGCTGTATTGAGATTCTTTTCCTTTTAACTCGTATAATGAAGTAACAGGATCTCTGTTTTTGTGTTTTTATTGAAGGATCTTGCTAACCGCTTAACCGATGTTGTTCTCCTTTACAATGCAGCTTCTCATAGGTACTGGGAAGGTTTATAACTATTTTGTCATGTAACTTATACGGGATGAACAGAAAAAAGCCTTAAATGGTCATAAAATCATAGCTTAAGACCATCGACTGTTATATATGTGAGGCTTCCCTAAAATGAATATCTTACTTAGTGCATTAGGTCTAAGCGATAGACAAAAAGAACCTTAATACTTAATAAATGGGATAGATAAAACATGAAAATAATAATTTCAGTACATCACGATTCTACTGACAGCCAAGAAGTACCCTGCAAGCCAGCAAGTCCGAGGGAAGACGACAATACAGATATTATAATAAAAACGCGGCAAGGGTCAGACAGCATTACAAGCACGCGACAGGCACAGTTTATATAAAAATAACGGTTATGCCTCTAAATCCCAGGGATCTTAAAACAATGAACGATAAATTAATATACGACCCCAATGATGATGAACAAAATTACCCCTTCTGTATATTCAAACAATAAGATGAAACATTTGAACACTCACCTTAATAAACCAACCAATTATAATTACCCCAAATTTTAATACAACGAATAAGAAACATGATTATAGATTTTTGGGTACTAGTGTAATTAACAGTTCAATTTTAGCAAAAAGAATTAGCATTATCCATATCATAAACTTCCTCTGGCTGAATAACAGGAAACGGACATACAGACATCCATAAACTTTGTACTATATGTACTGTGTTGCTAGGGAACCGACAGTATGACGGGCATGCGAGCAGGTACAAGTAGCTTGACCAGTGCACAGGACACCATTGCTGAGACAATTAGTATCTGCCAGAAAGAGGGGGCTGTCAGATCACACAGCACCTTGTTACCAATATCCGCCCAACAGGAAGTAGGGGTCCAAATTGACGAGCTTAATATTGAAGATTTGCCCAAGATGGAGCGAAAAATCAAAAAGTCACGGTCCTATGTCATTTATGTGTGATCGTTTTAATGTTTAATATTTTACTATGTATTATTTGTAATTTTTTTATGTTTTTAAATATTTTAAATTCTATATTATGCAAAAAAATAAGTCCATGTAAAAAGATACATGTAATAGATATTTTTCATTTTGTTTGTTTTATTTTAATTAGCTACGTTTTATAATGTCAAATCCTCGTAAAAAAATATGTTGTTATTGTGTCAAAATTAGTACTGTGTATTATTAGTATCGATATTATGTCAGCCATTGCTATATTTTATCAAAGCATATATAAAGTCGACATAATTATCAAAAATAGGATAAGTATCAATATAAATGTCAGTAAGTCTTAATAAACCCCTAAAATTGTATATTAGTAGAATATCGACAGGGATTTTTATGTCGACATACAATAATATAAAGGGGTCATGACTGTCACAACAAAAGCAAATTTTTTATATGTTACAAAAAAAGCAATTCTAAAAATTAAATAATGACTATAGTCTTCCTCTCATGCATAAGGCTACTATCTTTGAAAGATGTAAATTTACACCCAACAGACAGGCATCATTTTTATTGCACGACATTAGACTGGAAGTCCTAACTGTGTATGGTTATGAGTTAAAATTCTTTATGGGTCAAGGCATACTCCGCACTCATAATACCTGCCTAAGATAGTAGCAGTAGACAGCATTTTTTACTTCTCTAGTATGATGTGGTGTGGTCCAGACTCTAACCTGAAACCCTCCAGACATATATAACTCTATTACCAGGGGTAAATCAAAATATTGCTGTGTTGATATAATAACAGCAAACGAGTTTGACTGGGCTGGTTCTGCAGTTATACTTCGTCTGTTTTTGATTTTATTTAAATGAAGATTTATGTAACTTTGATTTTAGAAAAGCATTTAATTTACAAAATATAACTTTTAACATTATATACTGGAGAATCTCACTGAGATAGAGAAAGGGGAAAATGGCTGTGTATTACACTGATCACAAAAGTTTTATAATAATATTTTCTTACTCGTTGACTTAACAATTTTGAAACTTTAGTAAATTTTGATTGGTTGATTCATTAAATTGAGAGTTCAGATGTTTCAACCACTAATTTTAATCTAAAGAAGGGTTAATTTTGTGTATCATCATTGAGGATGTACATCAATTTTAGCCATAGTCTTATCCCTTTAGATCCCTGGGGAAATAATTCAATTTAGGGTTTGGCAGCCGGCAACTTGTAAAGCGGCTGGACTTCAACTGCAGTTTTTACAATAATTAGCAGCATGAATTTATTTTTAGAATTAATCAGCAGCTGACTAAAAGTGAGCGTCTGCGACTTAATATAAATGCGATAGTCAAACCCTGATACATTTACTTTGTTAAAATTTGTACTGAAAATTTACATAGGAAATACTATTGTCAATATTACAAATCTTATTGTCAACTTTTTGGGTTTCATTGAATTTTTTAGCAGCGAAGCTTCTTTTTAAGGCACTTAGTCTATCAGCCCAAAATGCAACTTGATTGTTTTGTGAAGATTCCCTAAGAAAATAAGCATCCAGTATATAATTTTCTTTGTCCATCGGTCTGTCATGCATTTTACAAAAATATAAACCGTATAAAAAAACATGCACACGTAAAAGGTTTCATATTTTCTTGTGAATTTATTCTTGACTGAAAATCTGCTCTTTTATTTACTTTGTTCTTATTTTAACCATGATTTGTTTTGTTTCGCTACTTATGGATGTTGTCATAAAATTTTTTTTAAGAAGTGCTTTGCCAAAAAAACACCACTTTAACTTTGATACTAAAATGTTTATAAAATATGTACATTGGCGTAATAATGTAAACATTATTTTAAGTAAATTTTAAATTTTCATTATATTTTTGTAAATTTGTTTTATGTATGTTTTATTGTTTTGTATTATAAAATAAGAAAAAAATATAATATGTAAATATATAAAGCATTATTAATGAAACAATATTTTTTTAACCAAAGAGGAAAAACTTTTTTTCCTCTAATATTTGGCTAACAAATGAAACAAATCTATAACATATAAATTCTTTTAAAAAGAACTCAATAAACATTTCTGTCCTTTGCAGTTATATTTAGTTTAATAAAAAACTGATACTGTTTCCAAAAAGTAAAGAAGTAAAACCAAGCTGTCCAGCAGTGGCTGGTTGTAAATAATGTAACGCGGCATTCTCCTGTATGTTATTACTAATATTATTATTTTATTTATAAAATAAAATAAAATAGCATAAAACCATCTCAGGACCTATAAGAAACCTCTAACTGTAAAGGAGAACCATTGTGGTTCAGCGGTTAGTAAGATCCCATGCTACTGACAAAACAGCTTACTATTTAACATAATTGGACAGCAGAAAAATTTCTAACTCCGTATTTTCTTCCAAGAAGGAACAGTTCGGATTTTATTTCTAGCATCCCAATACATATTACTAGCCTAATCAAAACTAAAACATGGAGTAATTCTTGCTAAATCCAAAAGACTAAAACAATAAACTGGCATTCGAAATTATCAGCTGATGATAAATCTTTGTGTTACGGACAAAAAGACAGACAGGGATGACTTGTTATATAGCTTCACAAATAACTAAAATATCATAATATAAATAAGGGGGGAGCTGAGGGGTTAATGCAACCATCTCGTAATCACTGAGTAAATGTTACCTAGAATTCGAATTTTGATCTGAAATTTTGCATGAGTAATCTTTGGTAAGTCTATTTTCCCTAAATCGAACAGAAAGTTGAAAAAGTAAAGGCTAACAGCTTGGCCGTTTTTTGGCTATTGTTAGGGAAAATCTGTCAGAAATTACGTAAGAATAAACTTTTTGAAACATATTTTTGCTTTAAATCATGTGAAATGATACCAAAAATATTTTTTAGATTTCTAGTACCAGCAATTACTGGCTAGAACCGGTTGAAAATGTTTTGGAGCGGAAAAGAGAATTATGTGGTGATAGGTTTCGTGACGGATTAGCCAAGAAAATAGGCAAAAAAATGCTAAACGGATGAGTCGGCAGTCGTTACTTTTCCAACTTTTTGGTTGATTTAGGGAAAATTTACCTACCAAGGATTACTCATGCAACATTTGAGATCGAAATTCGATTTCTAAGTGCCATGTACTCATAAATTACAAGATGGTTGCATTAATCATAACCGGGGGTTACCCTTTAAGATCACTAGTAAAAGTAAACAAGTATGGAATACTATGGAAACTTTTGATACAAATAGTTGGACATTTTCTCATAGATGATTAGCATAATGGCTCCTCCAGGACCAAGACGAAGCACCTGAAAAACAAGAATGTGTCTATGAGTAGCTCAGCAACAATGAGGTTGGTTGGCGGTTTTCCTCAAGGTGCCTAGTCGAGCACAGTCACCTCCCCTTATTTTAAAACAAAATTAAAATAAAGAGGGGGTTGGGAAGTTTTGTCAGTGTTTTACTTTAGGTTAGGTTATATTGGGCTTTTCTGTTATAGGCCCCGGAATTTTGGTGCGCTCTGAAGGGTGGGGCAATATAAGATAAAAAAAAACGTTATTTATTTTTACAAATTAATTTTCAGAGGATCAAATCAAAGAATTAAAGGAGAACAATACCAGCCAAAAACATGGGTCTCATTATAATCATCTACACAAAAAAATGAGGGGTCACAAATCCAGATAGGGAGGGGTCAATGTCCTATTAATTACTCTGGTTCTCCAAAGTTTTACAATCAGGTTATTATTCGATGGCATAAAATGTTTAGGTACTTTTATTGCATTTTGATTGGTTGGTTCTAAACTAGTATGTACAAAATTTTCAGCCCGTAATATAAATCCATAGAATAATTTTGTTTATCATCATTGAGGATGTTTATGAATTTACTGTCCATTGTCTATTCCCTTAAGTTCCCTAATAAAATAAATTTATTTAAATTAATCAGGGAAAAGGAAATGTGATTCTGACAAACAATTCTAAGTGAAAATTTTACCCCAACCCCCTTCCCTTTTTTCTCCCCCTTCTTATCCACTTCCCTTTCTGTTACACCAAAAAACAAGTTTTACTCTAATTTTATTCCAACAAAATATAAAATTTTCGGTAATTACAAATGAAATTAATTGGCTGAATAGCAGCCCTTGAAATAAAGTAAACTGTTTATGGCAGTTTGACATAAGGAAAACGTTTGATAATGTTATTAAAATAATTTAGATGAATAAAAACAAGGATGACAACATTTGTAAATAAGTAGCGAAGCACAAAATAAGTGTCGAAGGACCAACGGATAATCTGAGCTTTAGAGCAGATGTCCACTAATCAGAAGAAGATAGAAAATATTTTATTATCAATTTTTTTTTCAAAATTGTTAGTTCTTTTATCTCAGGACCGTCCAACCGACTGACTAATAATATTGTTTGCTCTTTAGCAAAGGGTATCTAATCTAAAAAATCTTAAATAGCAACCGAGAAAATCTCATTTCCCTTATTGCTAACGTAAATTATAGCTACAAATCTAACACTAGTGGCAACATTAACTTATACTCCGACGTAGTGTGTGTATAGTCATAGTTTCTTAGTGTTTAGTCCTAAGTAATCATGGATTAGGACAAGACACTTTTGTATGCTAGCACCAGGGTCAGCTCAAGGTCCACGATCAAGTACAAGTATTTGACCCGCTGTCTCAAGGGACCTACTCTTTATTACCTCACCCTCACCGAGTATGGCAGGTGTCCCAAATTAAGTCACCGTAATGAATGACGCTCTCCACAGAGGAGCTTGGGTAAGGGTTGCACTGATATTATGTACTTGACTATTGAGTATCCAAACTACCCAATTATCACCCTTCTTACACAACCAAGGGGAAGTTGCGTGAATGAATTGCGGTTGAGAAATTCGAGTTGCCACATGGGGACTTGAACTCGAACTCTTACCAACGTAACTCAGTGCGTTAACACTGAGCTACGATGCCCCTTACTCCGAAGTTATTAGGGGAATAGCCCTTTTCGTAATATCGCCCCATAAGGAGCGATTCGTCGTATTTTAAAAATGGCTTTTTATAGGTTATTTTAGGTTAGGTTAGGTTATATTGGATTAAGAGATTGCCCCAGAGGGTTAGGTAATTGGTCCCGCAGGGTTAGAGCCCCCCGCAGGGGCTAGAAATAGGAGAAAAGCTACTGTAAAAAAACGAAGAATCGCCCCATAAGGTGCGATGTTACGAAAGGGACTATACCCGTTATAAGTAATATAAATAAAAAAAAGATAGTATAGGGCATACACAAAATCATAAATTTATCTTTAATAGAAGCTAAGGAAATCTTGTTACATAGAATTGTCCCCCCTCCCCACTTCCCTCTCACTTCTGCACGCCTTTGGTTTTAACACAAAAGTACACTAAAAGTGGTTTATAGATTTCCGATGGTAAAAATAATTATTTGATACACAAAGAGAGCAAAGAATTAATATTGATATCGATATATATCCTTATTATAGAGCCCACTAGAGGTAAGGGGGAGTCGACCCTCCACCACTTTTAATTTTGATTTTTAAAAGAAAATTTTTAGTCTTTATAGTGGTTGTAATTTTTTTCTAGAGGCGATTTATCCTGGGAGGGTGGTGGTACTTTCCCAGGACCTACGAGAAGCTATTCTGCAAAGGAGAATCATATCAGTTCAGTGGTTAGAGAGATCCTTCGGTACACACAGACACAAACATCCTGTTACTTTTATCCTTATACAAAAGTAACAGGATGTTTGTGTTTCGATGTGTACCAAAGTATCTCGCTAACCGCTAAACCAATATGGTTGCCCTTAACCCCCTTTAAGGTAAAGCTATACTGCATAGGAAGTGGGAATGTGTGAATCTTTTTTGGGGGGAGGGTAACGACAACCTCCAATGAGAAAACGCCCAAAATTTGTTTTATACATTTCTAGTACTTAAATGGAATATGTAGGTGAGAATTACCTCCCCCTCCTCTCAAGTGCCTCTAGGGGCGTAGCCACTAGTGATATATGTATAACAGTAGGATATTTAACCATAGAGAAGGGACTGTAAAAAAAAAGTAAACAAATATAAAATAGTAAACAAATATAAAATAGTAAACAAATATAAAATAGTAAACAAATATAAAAAAGTAAACAAATATAAAATAGTAAACAAATATAAAATAGTAAACAAATATAAAATAGTAAACAAATATAAAATAGTAAACAAATATAAAATAGTAAACAAAACTCTTGTCTATGATTCGTGTCGAAAGTTTGTTCATCTTAAAATTCAATTAGGCTTGATAGAATTTTCCTATCGATTTTAAACTTGGTATGATTATTACAGTAACAATTTTATCGTAAATTAAATCGTCCATTGTTCCCTGATATATTACAGTAGGAAAAGCTAATACAAAATACAGAAAAATAGATTTAATCTATATAGATACTCTAAATTAGCCAATAGAAAAACATCGAAGGAACAATCAAGCCATATTATTGGTTAAAAAGCGCGCATAAATTGTTACGAAAAAACAGTTAATTTTTCATTTTGTTTGCATAATGAGTCAGCTATAAATAGACGATCGTATATTATTAAGAAAATGACAAAACATTTATAGTAAGTCAACTATGAATTTCTTAGGATTAATTGTATTTCGTTATCATTTTGAATGAAACTTATAAAGAAAAAAAATAATCAAAGGTGTTTGTTTGCTATAGTTTCCTTTTTAAGTTTGACGGATTATGTCGCGAGTTTGACCATCTATATGTACTATATCTATTATAAAAAAATAGAATTTATTATTTAGCACAACAACTTTGCAAATTTGAAATAAAGAAATAAAATAAACATTTACTTTTAATACTGAATTTAGAATTAACAAGGATAAAAAACCGCTAAAGCTGAAAGTACAGAGGAAATTTTGTTTTTAATTCTAAAGTATAACAAGGATGACAACATAGCTTTCTAAATCGTATCTAACTACTACATGAATCAACATGCAAAGATAAAAATCGATAGGACAATTGTAACATGTCTACATTTACGAAAAGAGCTAACCGTTACGGACGAATGGACGTATGGACCGACCTTAATAATGAAAAGCCTCGCTTTTAACAACTATGAAGAACACAATCGTTACAGACATACCGACAGATTTAAAGTGTCAAAACTCATAACAAGTACAACAAGAACTGTCTTGTTCATTCCACGAGAAAAAGCTTAATAATATTTGTCTTATTTTAGTCGCAAAGCTACTTTATAATTCACTTTCAAAGCTAATCTACGATTCAATGTCTGCCAGCTAGGGAAAAATGTAATTTTCTCGGCTGCTGTTTAAGATGTACAGCTAAAATTTTCAGTCAATCTTCTCGTCTGTACTTTGTTTTACCCGAATGTATGTATGTATGTTGTTCTAAGGTTTCGTTATTTTCCATATCTAAGGCAAATTCTCTCTTTTTATTTTCGTTTCTATTGACAAATGACATCTGCTCTATAACTCACTTTGTCCTTTTGGTTAATTAGAAGGAAAATAATTTAGTTTAATCTTAGCAGATACTGTAGGTAGAGCACAAGTATTCTTTAAAATCTATGGTCGGTCAGATAGACGTGCCCTAATTATGGAAAAACTGCTCTGTTATAAATATTTTATTAATACATTATGTTAATATCACTGCATGAGGTAAATGGTTAAAGTCTAAACATATTTTTCTGAGTGCTTTTTATCATGTAAAGGAACCTCATTGTCCAATTAAAAAAACGAAGCCCAACCTGATGTTAAGAATAAAATGTATCTACGGTTTGATTTTTATAATAAGTTGAAAATAAGAGGGGTGCTGTGCCTAGCCCCTGCGGGCCCCATATCGGAGGTTTCCCAGCATATGAGCCTACCCAGTACTCAATTGTACACCTTATTTTCAATTTATTAAATTAAATTAGGTAGGGGGTTTATCAGAGTTCAATTGGGTACTCTGGGTGAAAGCGCCTTAAGCTTATATCGAAACTCAAACTTATATCAATAGTTTTCAGCTTTAGTTTTAGGATTTTTAATTTCTTAAACCTACGGAGAGTCCATTTGAAACAAAAAGTTAGACTGTCATTTACATGGATTTGGACTAGGTATAAGTATAACCAACAATGGAATTATATTAGAAAAATAATATTTGGATTTCAGCTTATTTTGGAGGGCAGTCTTAGTAAATACTACAGTACTGGGGGGGGGGGGGGGGGGGGGGGGGGGGGGGGGGGGGGGGGGGGGGGGGGGGGGGGGGGGGGGGGGGGGGG
>LS052472.1:18529-29309 GCA_900241095.1 Acartia tonsa | reverse complement strand
GAAGATTAATCCTTTCAAAAAACTAAGACGACATTTTGCATCTTCTGTCATGACATTTTAGAAAAAATATAAAAAAACAAAATTTAGTATGAAAACTATTTTCATCGATTTTTCTGAAGGTATTATCGTATTCTGTGGCTTTGTTGTTATCATTTACTTATATCGAAAGTGCCAAACATTGTACCCTAACTTATTCATTTAATAAAAAACCAACCGTGGCCTAGATAAAACATAGGCTACAAAAAACGTATCTTACATGTGATTCAGTTGATTACACATCATATGAACAAACAATGAACTAGATACCTAGACAAACATAAGGTGCAATGTCTTGATTATTAGTAGCGATGCAACCCTATAAAAAAAAATTGCCATCTGTCAGTCAAAGCATGAATATTACAGAGATCTAAAGGGATGACAATGGCCGATAAATTGATGTACGTACATCCCCAATGTTAATACACAAAATTACCCCTTATGTAGATTAAACGTTGTGGTTGGAACATTTGGACATTCGACTTAATAAACCAGCCAATCAAAATTCATTTAAAGTAACCAAAGTTGTTAAGCCAACACATAAGAAAACGTTATTATAAAACTTTGGGGACTGGTTTAATAAACAGCCCATTGTCCCCTCTCTCTCAGTGAAGATTGCCTCTTCGACTAATTTTGAACAATTAAAAATTTATTTAGTGATTATGCCCTTGACATCAATGTAAAAAAATTGTCTGGTTCTAAATGTTCTAAATTTGTGTTTATTTTGTGCATCGCTATTTTTGGATGTTATTGTTGACATCCTTAATTTTACCTGAATAAATCTTCATATACCCCATATAATTGTGCGGCTTTGTAAATAGAATTAAAAATTTCTCCAGAACTCACGACTACTTCATTAACTTCTTCTAAACTAACCTAAAACAGATTTTGTTTATCTAAAATGGAGTATTTAAGACTATAATGTTTTATCTTATAGTGTCCTTTAATCACAGAAATCCCTCAAATTATTTTAAAAATAATTTGAAAATAAAGGGGGGGGGGTAGGTTTGTCGGTTTGTTTATTTATTTAGGTTAGGTAATATCGGGTACTTGTTAGCAGGGCCAGACATAGGAAAAAGTAAGGTCCCCCGATACTTACAATAATGAATGTGTGTTAGTTCTGGATAGGCACTTTAAAGGGAAATTACCAGTTAAGAAACAACTTGCTTTTTGAGTAGAAATTAAGTATTTGCTTGCTTTAACTGTACAATATATTTGATTTTAAACTTTTTCCTTTACAAGAATTAAGTACATTAAAAGCAAAATTTAGCTATTTCATACCAGTAATTTAAGAAAGAATGAATAACACTATCTAGGTAGTGCATGAACTTAAGACTAGCTGAACAACTAAAAAACTATTTTACCTCCAGAGTTCCTTCTCTTGCAGCCTTCTCCATCTCTAAAGTTCTTGAATGTTGTTTCAAATTCTTAAATGATGAGTCTTTTGCTTCTTTTCTTCTACAATATAAAGATAAAAGTTAAACAGTGACCACATGCTGCTATGTCATGATAAGATTAAAAATTTTGATGATTTTATTATTATTTAAGTTGTTAAACAAAAAATATTAATATAACAAATTCAGCTAGGAATATAGTAGAAAATGATACTTACTTAAAACCAATATCAATAAGTTTTTTATTGTTTCTTTTATGGAATAATTCATCCAGTCGCTCCTGAAAAATTGCAAACGTCTTCATAAATACTGTAGGTACAAAAATAAATATAAAGTTAAGGTAAAATGTAAATATGAAGCAATATTAAGTATTTTTTTCGCTATGACAATGAATTCTATATAATAGCTGCTATAGTAAAAATGTATTGCCTGTAAGCTTAAATCAATTCCAACACCGGGCCCCCTCTCATGGAAGAATGGTATTCTTATGTACGGAGAAACATGTCCCGCCATTCCCGTGGCTTGGCGCGAGTTACCGCGCTTTTGTTGGTGATTGTGTACGCTCCAGTCAGCTGATAAGAACCAGTTTTTGGCGCCTAAAAATAGATTAATTAGTGAATTTATAACATTGACCATAATGAGAGAGTAAAAAGATGCCTTGATTCCTATTGCTACTAAGTTAGCCGAATGATCCAGTAATGTTATCTAAAATACGCAGTAGCTTATAGTCTGTCCGTCTGAAGCTTATGATCTCAGTAACCGCTGAACCGAGTGGGTAGTTCTTTTCAGGGAATATATTTACTGGTCCTGTTTAAGCTTTTTTCTTAGTGGGTGGAACATCTCAACCTCCCGCCCCCGAAAAAAAATAGCCCCCCTCAAAATTTTTCTCTTTCTTTTTTTGTACCTACCAAAGCAAAAAGTAAATGCAACCTAGAGGCTAGGGGCGAAGCCGTTATTAAGAAATAACTTGTCATCTAAGGATTATTAGTGGAAGATATATAATAATATTGGTAGGTTTACCTGTAATTGCGACTCCATGGGCAGGATGCTGATGCAGGCTGCTCCATGACCTGGATAATCCAGTTCTGGCCACTGTGCTACACATTATAATCTTGTGCTCGCTCACACTATCTGCAACACAAGTTTTTTTTGACACAAATACTTTTAAGCCGATAAAATGACAAAATTTAGGTTTTGGTTAGGTTATAACAAATAACTTACAGGGAACACAAGGATTATATAACTGAAGATTTCTTTTGGTGGGATGGGCTAATTTATTTGCTGAATGTTTTCCTCAAAATTTAAATTTTAAAACCATTAAAGGGGTAAAATATTGAGTTGTCTCATCCTTTTATCCCTGATATAACACAAAATAACAAGAATCTTTACATTTTAATTCTAAACATAAGTTTTGGTTACGAGATTGATTTGACTTTTTAAATTTACAATAATAGTAATAATGATAATTATACTGAATGAATATTTAACAGAATAATGGAAATATTATTTTTTCCGTTTTTAATACATATTATATTATCAAGAAAGTAAGCAAAAAATACTCAATTTTTTATTAAATATGGTCTATAATAGTTTTTTAGAAATGAATTATATTTCATTAAAAAATATTTTTAAGCTGCTTTTAGTTATTTGGTGCCTTTTAAATTTGTCCCAATTTTAGGTACAATACTATAATGTATCTTATACTGATGAAAAATAATCCTTAATTTTGATTTTTAGAATACTAGTTGAAATGTATTTTTGGGGTACACAAAGAAGAAAAGATAATTGTATCCACTTTAGTAATACTTTGACAAATAACTTACAGATACACGACAAATACAATAATAATTGGACAAATATGTTGATTTAACATGAAAACAAGAAAGACAAAGATATGACATAAATATTAGATATGACAAATGATATGAATTCAAGAAGATAAATGTTTAAATTCTGCTTTATTCAAACTATTAGTTTTTTTTAAAGGATTTAAAGTAGATTTCAACATAATTTTGGTAATAAATGCGCATTTTAACTATTTGTTTATAGTTTTGATTATTAATGTTTGTTGTAAATGGACATTGATTTACTTTAAGAAAAAGATTTAGATTTATTTTAAAGATTTTAAATAGATTAGATTAATTAACAAGATTACCTATAATCTTAAAAGTCGAAAAATAAGAAACAATTTAACAATAGGTAAATATATTTTGATTATATTTTCTAAACCTAGATAAATATGTTTAATGTAAATAACATACTTAAAATATTTATTTTTAACTAAAACTATTGATTTTTAGGACGGTTATGTTCCAGGGACCACATTGCTTTGACTTTTTTATTACAAAATAGACAGACAGATAGAAAATATTTATTTATAATCATCTATCCATCTATCATCTTGTAGATTTCTGACAGCTGTTTGGTAAAATGTAAATATCCATTTCTATGGAACACTTAGAAGCATTAAAATAGAATTTTTACTACAGTAAAATTTGTTTAATTCTTAGCTTAAATTTAGATATTTGAAAATGTATTTGTGAGATAGTTCAGTATTTAGTAGGAATAAAGGAATTAGGAATCTTAAATAAATATTACTTCAACCCATATATCAATAGAATTAAAATAAACATATTTTTAATTGTAACTTTATTTTGAAATATTTGAACCAAAAAATATTTTCATTCTTAATTGCCATTATCAGTTTCTACGATGATAACCCTTTTTTTCAAAACGCCTAATTCCATTAATTCCTGCAATTTAAGACGGAGCATTTATATATTTTTTAAGTATCATTGTCATTTTTCCGCAGGTAACATCAACAAACATTTCCTTAATAAAGGGGAATTCAGAATAGATGCACAAAGAAGACTTTTCATGAAAAAGATGTGAAGTGTTTGATTACAGAGGTAAAACTACCTAGTCATATTTATTGGTTTGATCTGCTTCTAAAGCTAAAATAAGATTTTTAAACTCTAATATTAAGTCCAAAATACAAAGGTAAAGAATAATGGCTAGATTTAATATAATATTATTTACACCCTTTTAATAAATTGTCTTCTTTTCTTAATTATAAAAACAGAGATAAACGTCTTTTTGATTTACGTAAATACTTTTTGAATTTTAATTAATGGCACAAAAAACAATAGGTATAAAATTCAAAATTTAACTTTATCATCAAGAATAATTTTAATTTACTTCCAAAAAGATTTTTATAGTAAAAATACTCTTAACTTTATTAATAACAAAATTGTAGGATTTATAAACTTAACTAAGTTAAGTAAATTAGAGAAAACTGAAGATATTTCTAGAATTATGTAATAATGAATCTGACAGTAACTAACTTTTAGGCCTGTTATGGTTTTTAAGTCTTAAAGTAAATTAAATTTTAAGTTTTAGGAGATTTGCTAAGCAGCTCCTTAGCTCGTTATCTATCATTATCTAGTTATATTAACCGTCAGCTTATAGAATAATTATCCCATAATGACTTATGGTTAAAAACCTTTAATGTAACAAAATATTTACATAAATTTCTTTTTTTGGCTTGTTAACGAGAAATATTAAATAAATCTCAAACACTGAAACAAATTAAATATCAACTTTATCAATATACAATTCAAGTCTTTTAATAACTTTTTGAAGTAGAATCCGTTTCAACTCTCCATTATAATTTCTGTAAATTCTTGCAGTCATTGTAACTGCAAATATTTTTAAACAAAAAACAAGTTTGTTACTAAATATTTTTAATAAATCTTTTTTATAGACTTTTTTATCACTGAAATTATTTCGAAATATCGTTGCTGGTATCAATTATGGCATAGTCCTTTTTTTTATGAATGGACTTCTTGAATATTCTCGAGCATTTCAAGGTTTTATGATAAAGTTTATCTGTATCTTAGTTGGTTGATTATCTCAAGGTTGTTGAATACCCATCTGAGGTTTAGATTCAAAGTCTGTATCTGGCGATTTCAGGTTACTGCTTAACCCAGTCTCAATCCTTCAAGATTTATTTAAATGTTAACATATCAGACAGTAAAAATAAAAAAAAAAGTTCTTCAACTTATAGTATCTAGAGAGCACAGAAACTGCCCCTCCCCTTCCTATTTATTTTTGAAATAAATAAAAAATAACTAAAAGTACACAATATAACCTAACATAACAAGAGAAACTCCTCCCACCCTATCATATTTTCAATATATTTTAGAATAAGGGGAGAGAAAAAGTCTAGTTTTTTCTTAAACATCTAACTGTCTCATTTTATGCTATTTTAGAGAAACTTTAAAATTATCTAAATTTAAAAACATCATAAAAAACCTCACTAACCTTGTGTAATTAGAATTATTAGGCAGAGGTCGTAATTGTTGAACCTGCTGAACGCTAATGTAGTTATGACAAACCTAAATTAACAACCAATGTATACATTATAACCAGAAAAAATAAGGATTTCACTTAGAATTTATCAAAAATTTCAAGACATAATCATCGGTAACAGTTGAAATTAACTTGTTACTGCCACTTTTAAAATCTACTCTTTAGCTCGGTTATGGAGTTGTGCATTATTCATAATTGTCTTTCTGCCTAGGTTTCGAAACTGATCAATATCCGCAGGATAAGAATCGGTTCTCAGCCATACTGAATAATCATGTATAACATCGTATTACAGAAATTTTTCCACGAATAATAAACTAAAATTCATAAAAATTATTTCTATCAGTTTTGTTGGCCTGAGCCTTCGGCTCCTCGGCGCTAACACAACTGGTTATTCATTTTATTATCCGCGGAAAGCTGTCTAAAATACAATGCGATAAAAAATAAGTATATTTTAATTATTATTAGCAAACGTATTAATGCAAATAAAATTTTGATTACCGGTATTGCACGTTGAGCTTGACTAATGAACACCTGCTGTGGCGGCCGACTGTCATCTGATGGCGGCGGCAGCATTTGGCCATGATTTGGTAGCTGTGTGTTCGGTGGGGACCCTAATGGGTTGACTTGAACATTCGTTCTTGTAGAAGATGGCGGATTTACAGATTGAGATATGCTTGACGGCTGAAAAGAGGTAAGGTTATCACTGCCTCCGTTTTCTACGACCGGCGGAGTTGGCGAAGAACTTAGGCTGTCACTGCCTAAAACAGCAGTGTTTGTATACCCTGTGCTGGCAGACCCAGGCGGTAAGATGGCGGATTCAGCAGTCATTCTGGAAGCAGGCGCCGTCAGTGCATTGGAAACGCTTTCACAACCCTAAAAAAAATATTGGGTCATGTAAAGAATAATTTTTCCAAAAAAGGGCAGAAATTACGTTTCTAAGATTTGACCTCACTTGGGCTGGGTATGAGCTAGAATCTATGTTAAGGTGTCTATAGATGCGCCACGGCATGCTTTACAAATAACTACCACAATATGAGGGATATCTATAATATTTATAATATTTTGTACGAGTAAAACGTCAGAAAGTTTTTGAAATATTGAAGATAGTTCCTAGATTGTGTCGAGTTATTTGTAAAGTATGCCAAGACACTTCTACAGACACCTTTACATCGATTCTAACCACTTGCTAACCACTTAGCTGATCAGTTTTGCATATTCTAACATTAATCATTTCTAATATCTTGGAGTTTGTAAATAATACATATATGGTTTTTAACTATCCCCATAATGGAAGTAAAATTACCTTTTCGTTTGATAAACTATTTGAAGAAGGCAATTTATTTGCCGCCCTTGGCCCTGCCGCCACAACTAACGGCGTGCAATCGCCTCCAATCTCAGATTTCAACGGCGGCAAAATGTCTGGAGGTGGTGTAAATTCAGGTAACTTTGCTTCCGCCGGCGGCGAGATTGGGGTTGTGACGGTAAACATATTTAGTCCCCCTATTACGCCATTGTGAGGCCCGGGTGGAGATGATAAACCGAAACCTACTTGAATTTTACTTTGTATATTTTTATGGGTTTAATAAGTTTAGTTTTTCAGAAAACATATGCCTTATTGAAATAAAAGATTACTGTCTTTTAGCGTACAGACCTAAAACCAATAAAATGTCTTGAAATTATTTGAGAAGGTTCTTAACTTCCAAACTCTAATTTATAGGAAAGTATAAAAAAAATTAAAAACTATATTAATCATTCTTATTATCACAAAGTAAAAATTCCTGGTCGGTCAGTTGTAGCCATGGTTCTCCCAGCACTAGCATTGGTATGTATGGGATGACTAGTTGTGTCCCCCACAACACTGGCTATACTCAGGCTGTGGGTATTTACACTTGGTATCACTAGGGAGTAGCCAGGATTAACACGACTCTCCTGTTATCATACAATACATCATAATAGATTAGCTGGCTAAAAATAATACTTACTGATAATCAATTTCTCTTATTTGTTGGCTTAAAAACTTTGGTTATAAAATTTTAATCTATTGGTCCAAACTAACAGTGTCAGAACTTTTCAATAATTTAAATATACAGAAGGGGTATTTTTGTTTGTTATCTTTGTGGATGTACATCAATTTATCATCCATTGTTTATACCATAAGATCTCCGATTTAACCATTTAAAATGTGTTTATTTGAACCAATTTGTTAATTTTTAGAGAGAAAAAATGAATGACAATAAAGAAATAGCATTATCAACATTAAAGTGCATATCAGAATATTTGGTATAGTTTGAATATTCTATTATTATATAATCTATGCCTGTAGTTGAACCCCACTTGTCGGTGGAATTCTATTTGGAGAAACTCTATGGTCATTCTGATAGGCTCCTGACAAGGGGGCTATGCTCGAGGGATTATAATTACTTTCTATGCCATAGCTTGTAGTTGTAGTATTCACAGGTAAATTATCAATCGAAGAGCCATTCGAGGATGCAACAGCTGATTGTAGAGCTGACAATAAACTACTTGAGGTAACTGTTGGCAGGGTGGGGCCTGCGCTAACAGGCCTGTTTGGACCACTACTGTTCCGTGTCCCACTGCGCGTTGCGGCCCCGCCACCAACTGTAAGACTAGACATTGCTGGCGGCAAGTTTGGCAGCTGATTAGATAAATTGCTGGAATTATTACTAGAGGAACCATCTGATTCTGTCCTTGTCATGGAAACATAACCGCTACAAGTGCTGCCTAGTTGTGGCTCCCCACTGCTGCCTGTCACCGAGCATTGCTTATTAAACAGCAGCTGCGGCAGCATTTGCGACCCTGTAGAGCCGCCAGAGATGCCCCGAGACAGCAGTGAATCGCAGCCCGATGTGAGGTAGGACGAGGCGGCAGATTCGCTTTCAGACTTTTGGCGGTTTTGCATATTGCTACGCTGACTAGTATATTGGTCTTGGTTATTAGCATCGTCAAGAAGCAGAGTGTCAGAATCATCACTATCCTTGCTGTCACCACTAGTTCCTCCACCGCCATCACCTTTCCTAGGACTACCGCTACCACTGCTCCCACTGTTACCATCCCCACCGCGCCTACTGCCCGTACCGCCCCGCGAAATTGTCTCCATTTCAAATTCGCCTGCGGATGATACATTTGCAGCTCCCGCATCATGCATACCATCCGCTTGTATCACCAACTTTGCGTCCAGTTCTTTACCAATCTCTCCAAAGAATTGTAGTTTGTCAGTGTAATATTTCCAAACCGTATGGACGACGCACATAGTAAAAACCAGGCTAATGAGCACAATAATAGGTACGCCGACAACCATAAACCAGTTTGTAGCAGGTGTACAGTACGCGTCAGCTGTTGCTCCTCTACTCCACTCACCTGTGTACTCAACATTTCCTACAAAATTTAAAACATAAGTTTGCACATTTAACAATATTTCTTAACAAACATTAGAGATAAATAAAAAAAAATAGGTAACTGTGTTCATAAATAAACATTGTTATACGACCCAAAAAAACGACTAAAAATTAAATATTTAATAATAAAATAGAAAAATACGCTAAACTTTAAAGAAAAGTTTAAGAAGAATATATGTGAATGAGTATTTGCTTAAGTAGTGTTTTAACTTTCCCATTATTAATTCAATCTACAAAAGAGTTAATTTTGTTTAACATCATTGAGGATGTATATCAATTAATGTTAAGATAACAATGACCGATAAATTGATGTACATCCCCAATGATGATAAACAAAATTATCCCTTCTTTAGATTAATATTAGTGGTTGTAACGTTCGAACAATTAATTTATTATTTAGGGACTGGGCTAGTATAAAAGACAGCCCATTGTCCCCTCTCTCTCTCTCTCTGACTGGCTTACCTGCCGCAGCGTCCAGAACCACTGCCCTCACCACAAACTCAAAAGAGTTGGAGTTGGACGAGGTGTTCTGACAATCCGGCGACCAAGAGGGCAACAAGTTTGGCAAGTTTATGCTGACACTTGTCTTCTTGTCTTTGCCAGGTAGAAATAAGTCAGGTTGGAGGTTGGAAGGTAAAGGCTTTGGAATGGATTTATAGGCCGGCAGGATCTTGATTTCCCAACGTAAAGCTTCTGGTGCACCAAGCTAAACAATGGAATAATAGAGATTTCAATAGGCAAATAAATTCGGCGAGAGTGAGGGTAGTTCCGCCACCGTTTTGTCACAGTTCCACATTGTACCTAATTCAAGCACCTGCCATGCTCAATTTCAGTCCTGTAACTCCTTTTTTGTTAAGTTCCTTTGAGTTTCAGGTTTGGTTAGAAAAGTGTCTAATACCCCCCCCTACCCTTGGTAGTAATCAAAATTTTTTAGTAAATATAATAAAATCTCGAAAAATATTTTCAGTTAAAAAAATGCATACTTATTACTTATATCCAAACTCTTCTTAATCTGTTTTGAATCATAATACATTTTTATGTTTATATTATTGAAATAGAACAAAAATGTAACTAACCTGAAAGTCTTTATTCCAATCAATAACGACAAACGTAGAATTTGTAAATTTTGGCTTTGGTGGCGGGGGGCGGGCGGGGGGACCGATGGTAGTGATAAAGCCCATTGTGGCGGCGTGACTACTACACCCCATATGACCGTCCCCAAGGATCGTGCAGGCGGTAACGTTTACTTCATATCTAAACATGTATTATGAGTGACGTTATTCAAAGTTACTATAGTTAAAAATAAGTAGGTTAGCATAAAAAAATTGATTCTTTAGATGTTATAATCTATCTAAAAAAAAGGACGCAAACCCCGTTCGGAAAACAATACTGTCAAAACTAATAATTTTTTTGCGAAAACTCCCAACCCTCCCTTTTTTTATTCAATTCAAAATAGGAAGTGTTTTTTTTTTTGGGGGGGGGGCGGGGAAGTTTAGAAGAAACCCCCGAAATGTTTAATGTCTTTGGAAAAAAATCAAACTTGAAACTTTGCCAATGTGCTAA